>CAUYON010073987.1:0-34569 GCA_963573935.1 Arctocebus calabarensis | reverse complement strand
CATTCTAGAGATACTTTGCTAAGGAGAACATATTCCAGCTCCATCCATGTAAATATGAAAGAGGAAAAGTCACCATCTTTCTTTAAGGCTGCATAATATTCCATGGTATACATGTACCACAGTTTATTAATCCATTTGTGGATCGATGGGTTTTTAATGCTTGTTAGCATGTCCCTATACTTCTCCTGTTTTTCTATTGGACTTTGTTCTCTTTATTGATTTTCAGGAGTTCCTTGTCTGTTCTGGATTGGAGCTCGCTAATAGACTTTTCTGTAATGAAAATATTTTATACTAATGATCACAGTGACTATTGGCTACTGTGATTGAAGACTTGACTTTTTAATTTAACTTATATAAGCACATGTGGATAGTGGCTCGTGAATTGGAAAGTTCTGCTCTAGATACTACTCCTTTATCATTTCTGGGAACTGCAAATATCTTCTAATCAGTGGTGTTCAACATGGTACAAAAATGGGGAATCAACATTTCTCAAAAGAAGATGTGCAGATGGCTAACAAGCATATAGCAAAATGATCAACATCACTAATCACAAGGGAAATTCAAATCAAAGCCACAATTAGATATCTCACACCTGTTGGAATGACTACTATCAAAAAACATCAAAGATTACAAGTGTTGGTAAGGGGACCAACATGGAGAAAAGGGGACCCGATCCACTATTGGTGGGAATCTAAATTGGCACAGCCATTATGGAACACAATATGGAAGCTCTTTAACAAATTAAACAGAACTGTCTTATATAGCAATTTTACTATATAGCCAAAGGAAGTGAATACAGTATATTGAAATCTTCACCCCTGTGTTCATTGTAGCATTATTCACAATGGCTAAGAATAGGTTGGAAACAACATAAATATACATTGATGAATTAGTGGATGAAGAAATCGTCATTCACAAAATGGAATATCAGTCAAGTCTTAGAAGAAGATCCTGACAGCATGAACCTGGGATATTATACTAAGTGTGATAAGTTAGACACCAGAAGACAAATGCTGCATGATCTCATATGTGTATCCTAGTCCATTTTCTGCTGCTATAACAATACTACAGTTTGGATAATTTATAAAGAAAATAATCTTATTTAGCTCATGGTTCTGGAGCTGGGAAGTCCAAGAGCATGACTCTGGCTTATGTGTGTCTTCTTGCTGCACCATGGCAGAGGGCATCACATGGAGAGAGCTCGAGAGTGTGTATGTCCTCTCAGGAGGTCTCTTGATTTTTTATTTTTATTTTTAGAGATAGGGTCTGGCTGTGTCACCCATGCTGGAGTGTAATAGTACAGTCCTAGCTCACTGCAACCTCAAACTCCTGGGGTCAAGCAATTTTCCTGCCTCAGTTTCCAAGCACTGGGAATACAAGCATGAGCAACTGTGCTTGTGTTAAGTTACTAGTCCCATCACGGAGGCCACAGCCTGATAATTCTACCTAAACCTAATTAATTACCTTCCAAAGCCCCACCTCAATGAACATGGGATTTGGGGATGAAGTTGCCAACACATGACATTTGGGGAACACATTCAAACCATAGCATTTTCCCTTTGCCCTCTCAAATTCATGTTCTTCTTACATAGAAAATATATTCATTCCATGCCAATAGACTCCAAGTGTTAGTTCATAATACCACCAATTCAAAAGTCAAATGTCCAGAGTCTCGTCTTGAGATTCAAGGCACAATTCATCCTGAGATGAATTTGCCTCCAGTAGTAAGCCTATCAAATCAAGTTATTGACTTCCAAAATACCTTGTTTGGACAGGAATAATATAGATATTCCCATTCTAGAAGGAAGCATCAAGAAACAAGGAAGGAAAAACATCTCACGTAAGTCTTGTTGATAGCTCAGTGGGACATGGCTGCTGTCTCATTCCAGTTCCTCTCTGGGCCTGATAATTTAGGGGAGGCTCTCATTCCTCAGATAAAAAGTTTCTTTCCTTTTTTCAGTCTCAAACTGAACAAAGAAAACAATGTTAAGTCTTAAAACTGGAGATTAATTTAATTCAAAGTCTGGATAAACTGGTGTGGAAGTTGGCCCCCTAACTAAGGGGGTATTTAGGCAGTACCTCCCATGGCTTTGCTGGCCTCACCCTATGCTTCAGCTCTCTTGGATCTCATGGAGATCACCTAGGCTGGTGTTGCATAAAGGTAGCTCTGTAGTACTCCTATTGGTGATGGTGCTACCCATGTGTCTATAATGGACACTGACCTGGTGGAAACGTTATGCAGCAGCTTGTACCTCACATTTACAACTTGGCATTGGCCTAGTTAGGGTTCTTTTTGGTGGCTCCAGCCTGTAACAAGTCTCTGCCTGGGCACACAGGCTGTTGCCTCCAACATCCTAAGAAACGTAGGTGGAGAAAGCCATGTCTTCATAGCTCTTGCATCCTGTGCACCTGCAGAATTAGCACCGTGTAGATGCTGCCAAGGTTTATGATATACCTTTGAGAGCAGTATTTGAATCACAGTGTAATGACTTAAAAAATTATGATTAAGAGAAGAAGAGTGAGATTTGGAAAACAGCCATGTTATATAGGCTTCTTAGGAGAAGAAACCAAGGATTTGGCTCAGCTACCATTTGCTAAGGAAGAAGTACTGATAAAAGGGATCATCAAGACAATGGGAGAAAGACCCTAAAGACAGTTCAGAAATCCAGGCGCCCATCACACTCTTAGAGCTACAAAAGGGAAGAATGGTTTTAAGGGATGGGCCTTGGGCATCCTCTAGGGCAGTATTTTTCAACTTTTTTTTTTTATTTCATGGCACACTTGAACCTGTAATTTAACTTCTGAGGCACACTTAAAATATGTCAATCAAAAAAAGAAAAAGTAAAAAAAAAGAATATACTTAACTGGGCTTTGAACTTCTTTTGAAAATGAATTAATGATCTTTAAAGAATTTTGTGGCACACTTAAGATCCTGTCATAGCACACCAGTGTGCTGGGGCCTCGCCTTTCTGGGTCTCTGAGGCCTGCATTTGATGCGCTACTTCTTGGCCTCTCTAGCTGTAGTTAAATTTCTTCACAGTTTTTTTATTTGAGGTACTGTCCCCATTCAACCCTAGGTGGTTCTTAGAATGTCATATAATTTATTTGTTGATAATATGTGGTCATGAGAAAAGTTTGAGACAAAAATCAAGAAACATAAAATCCACACATGTGGAAACAAATGAAACCCTCTCAGCAGCATCAATAAGCTGAGCAGGTTGAAGCTTACACAGGTGAATCAGAATTCTGTTGACTGTGTTTCCTGGAAGGGAAATAATGGACCATAACACAGTCTATTTTAAAAATTTCATAGTGACCTATGTATCTGATTATGTGTTTGTTATGTGAGGATAGATATTTTACTCATCTCAATTATTAATAGTTAATATAGGCTGTGGTCCCCAATGCCCAATCTGCAGACTTCAATCTATTTATAGCCACTCCTCATCATCCTCCTCTTTGGTCTCTTAGGAACCAGCTGCACATAAGGAGATGAACTGTGGGTGAGAAAGCAAAGCTTCAACTGTTTTTACAGCCATTCCCCATCACTCACATCATGCCTGACCTCTGCCTCCTGTCAGATCAAGGGTGGCATTAGATTCTCATAGGGGTGTGAATCCTGTAAACTGCTCGTGCAAGGAGATCTAGGTTATGAGCTCTTTATATAAAGATCTAACCCCACCCTTACCCCCATTCATGGAAAATTTGTTTTCCATGAATCTGGTGCCAAAAAGATTGGGGACTTCCAAATATAGGGATCAGCATATAATAAAAAATTCCACAAATATTTGTTGTCCTTGACATATATTATACCCAATATATCATTCTTCAGTTAGCCAAATTTACCAAAGATTGACTTGAATTGATCTTATGGTCTGAAAAGAAATTATTATACAATATAATTAGATTCTCATTGTACAGAGTATAGCCTTTATCATGTTGCAACTGGTAATATGATTATGTCAGTACATAAAAGTTTACAACATGTGATGACAGCTACAGCAACAAATATGGTCAAGTCTAGAAAAATCATTTTGCAGTCATGTAAAAATTCCTACCTGGAGTATCTCTTTGCTTGATTATTTTGCATAATTGAGATGTTAATCATGTGGTTTAGTATTTGAAATAATTTTCCTAAATAGGAAATGAATTAAATATATTTTTGAAAAAAATGATATTAAACTTTTTGTGTAATTTACTTTTCTGCACATGTAATCACCCTCTGGCCTTCATCGCTTTACACACCTTTTAGCTGTCTTCTCTGATTACTTTCTTCTACTTGGCTCATACTCACATGTTGAGTGAATGCTTGTTTCCTGCTAACTGTTTTAAAATCCATTTAGCTTATCACTCCTCCAGTACTAAAAGCGTCTGTGCAGTGAGTGAAGTTTTTATTTTCTTTGTACATCATAATGCCTGGGATTTGGGGTCAGCACATAGGAGAGGCCCTGACTGCTAAATTGTAAAATTTACCCACAAGTTCTAAATTATTCTGCTAGCAATTTGACATGTGTTTGACTCTTTCTGGTAGATTGTTTTGAAGAAGTCATCCTCATTTTCTCATTGACAAACACAAAGCACAAAACAATTGTTTGGGATTTATATCTCTATTTCCTATTTCCCCCCGCCCCCATACCTGTACATTCTATTATGTCTTTGGCGTTTTCACATGGATGCCTAATTCAAACTTGCATCTCAAATTAAACTCATTTTCCTCCCTTAAACCTGCTCTTTTCCCAGTTTTCTCCACCTTTCTGCAGTAATTGGCTTCCTCTTCACTTGCTCGTCATGACAAACACTTTTAGTGTTTGCTATTTTTCTCTCCTATTTTACAGACATCCTTCTTGACATGGCCTTTAGAACACATCTCTTTTACCTCTTACTCCTTCCACTGCTGCCGTCAGCATCTAAGCCCCCACCATGTCCCTCTTGTCTGTTAGGGCAGCAGAGTTCTAGCTGGTCTCTCTGCTACTTCTTTGCCCCTCCCCTCTGCACATACCCAGCCTCTTCATATAACTGTCAGGGTGAGCCTAGTAAAACTCAAATGTGATCATGGCCAGTGCTTCCCATCGCTGTCCTCCACATTTAGAATGAACTGCAGAGTCCTATGTGACCTTCAAATCCTTGCACGATCTGGCCCCTCACTATGTCTCCTTACCTTCTCTCACTCTCCCATTACTCACTTTTCTCTAGCCACATTGTTCCACCTACTTTAAACATCTTTCCACCTTAGGCTCTTTGTACACAGCATTCTTTGGTCCAACATGCTTTTTCTCAGAAAGTCAATGAGTCTATCATTTTACTTAAGTCTCTTGTTTGAATGTTATATTATTATATATGCCAATTCTAACCATTTTCTTTAAAGTAGCATATTCTCACCTATGTAACTTTCTATCCTCTTCAAGGAATTGATGAAAAACTGACGTCATTTATTTATTTCTAACATGGGCATGTAGGCCCACTGAAGGGAAGAAATTTGCTTGTCTTGTTTTCTGGAACCCCTACACTTAAGGTAATTCATGAAATACAAATATGTACCCCAAACAATGCAGTTTTTGACTATGACAAAATTTCTGTGCTTAATTTAGAATACATCTTTGTTTTGTTTGTTTTCATCCATAAGATTGGGCTCTATTTTTAAGAATGCTAGACTTTATTTCGTAAGTTGTCTTTAAATTGTGAATTATTAAACTCATAATTCTCTGAATTATTTATTAGTTTGTACATTCCTTTTAGAGTAATCCATCATGCACTTTATCGTTACTAAGTCACTCTCAAGAAGATAGACTGAAATACAGAGATCCTTAGAGTTTAAAAATAAGTTTTGGCCACCAGATGGAGCCCTAGTACCGACTTTTTATGATAGGGTCTGTGAGTAGTAATCCTAAAAATAAATGCTTACACCAAAATGCTTTGTTTTTTCTCTCCCCCACCCCTGCCTTTGTGTATATTTCTAACAATTTTATTAGACATGTTATTACCTATATTCTGGATGGTTTGGAGTGGTTAGTAAATTATACTAGAAAAGAAGCACAGAATATAAAGCAACCTGGTCCATATGTACTCAAAGATCAGGGTACTTAGCTGATTCTCTGGTGAGGGTAAGGTGTGATGAGCACAGGCTGTTGAAGAAAGTCAATGTGTGTGGATGATGCTGAGTGATAGGATTTTAGGAGTGAAGGCATATGTGTTAGTGTGGGAAAGGGTTAGACAGGGAAGAATTCAGAAGAGAAAAATAACTCATGACATAGTAAGTGTGCTTTCCTGAGAAACAGAGAGACAATAAAGGTTATAAAGTAGGAAGATTCTACAATATCGTCAGCAGCAAGATGTTCTGAGAGCTCTTCTGTCTGGCCAGGCAAGTTGGATTCTGCTTATACTTTCATAAATGAATGGAGAAGTGGGCTGATTTTATCACTTTATCTCTTTTATTTTTGGAATCCTTTTTTCATAATGCCATGTAATTGCCATGTAATTTTTTGATGAATTTTTCAATTTTGTTTTCATAAGAACATGTAGTGCCACATATGAGATACCCAAATTAAGCAATAAATGTTTTCTATGAAGATTTTAGCAAATATGATTTCCTTATGCCTAAAAAAAAAAAGACTGCAGAAAGGAAAATTAAAATAATTTTTCTATTTTTTACTTGCTGAGTTTTATTTACCTTACTTCCATAGGTGGTCGAGAAAAATAAAAGTCTCTTTGTTTCAATGCTAGGAGGAGAAAAGTAGTTTGTAGCCTATATGCTATTTGACCTAAACATCAGAAGAAAAATTTGCCTTTTGTTTCACTGTCACCTCATGGAGAGGTTGGTGATCTCTGTTCTGGTTATTTCTCACCCCTCAAATGGCAATGACCTTTTAGCTGATCTCTCTGCCACTGCTTCCTTCTCGGTCCAATTGACCTTTGGCAATTCTTTCAAGCTAATTTACCTAAAACAAAAATGACCTGGTCATGTTTTTGTTGCCCAGCTAAAATCTGTCAGAAGTTGCATTGAGTGCAGTGCAAAACCCAAACTTGTTAGCATAGCGAAAGCTCTCTTAACCAGGCCCATCCTAGACTGCGGGCTTGATGCTTAGCTCAGGTGCAACTTTTGAGGACTGCTTGAATCTTATGAACAAAAGGGGTTTCACCCTCCCTTTTGAGTTCTCATGTTTTTATTTGTGCTATTGTAGTCATCCCCTCTTATCCGTTGTTTCACTTTCTGTGGTTTCAGTTACCTGTACTCAACTGCAATCTGAAAATAGATGAGTACAAAAGAAAAAGGTATTTTGAGAGTGAGAAAGACACAATATTAACAAACTTAGGTTATACTACCTTGTTTTAATTATTCTATTTTACTACTAGTTATCGTTGTCAATCTCTTACTCTACCCAGTTTATAAACTAAACTTTAGCAGTGATGTGCATGTATAATAAAAGCATAGTAAGGGTTCCTGATCCACAGGTTCCATAGCACTGGATTCAACTATAGAAGATTGAAAATATTTGATAAAAAAACATAAAAAACAATAAGACAACAATAAAAATCATACAAGTAAAAATACAGTAAAACATCTATTTATGTAGCATTTGCATTATAGTAGGTATTATAAATAATCCAGAGATAATTAAAGTATATGGGAGGATGTCCTTAGATTATATTCAAATACCATGCTATTTTATAGCAGGGATGCAGCATCTGTAGATTTTGGTATTTGGGTTATCAAACCAGCCCACTATGGTACTGAGGGACTGCTGTATACATGGGGTTGGGTACTAGCCACAGTTTCAGGCATCAGCTGGGAGTCTCGTATCTCCTGCAGATAAGGGGAACTATTGTACTATATCATTTCTTATCTTTTATTACAATTAACTTTATTGATTTTGAACTTGCATAGATTTTGAGTTCCTTGAGGTTCAGGATCCTAATTTCCCAGGGTTTCTGGTGCAAAAATTATAGTTAGAGGTCTATTAGTAAATTTTTTGATAAATTTTTCAATTTTGTTTTCAGAAGAGCATGTAGTATCATTCATGTCCTGTCATTCCATAGTATGCACTTTAGATAATTAATTTAATCAATATTTGCATTTTAATGCTCAAGACCAAAAGAGCCTGTTCGGCAACGTAAAAAAACAAGAGAGCATAGTTAGTTTAACCTCTTAAAATGTAAATAATTGGTTGCCTTTAGATTATGTCATGAATATAATTTGAGTGAACTGATTTCTCTTTTAAAATTTATATACAAATCGAATACCAACAAAATCAATCTATAACTTTGTAGTATTAATGGACATGAAGAATTAATTTCAATCTGCATCCTCCCTCTCAAAAATATCTACACCAAACACATTAAGATCAACTGTCTACAAATCGATTGAAATATAGTATAATGAGTATTAGTAATCTCAATATGGAAGAATGCTTTGGGATTCATTCATTTGTTTATTTAGTAAAAAACTTTTGAGTACCTACTGTTCATCAGACACTGTCCTTAGATCTGGAAAACATCTGTTAATAAACAGTCAACTCTGAACCCTCATATAACTTAACATCTTGTGAGGGGGACAGATAATAAAAAGTCAACAAAAAATGAACAATATGATTTTGGATAATGATGATTGTTGTTATGAAAATGAATTATAATAATGGTTTATAGAATTGCCATAATGTCAAAGAACAATTTTACTATCTTTCTCCTTGAAAAGATTATGTGAGCAATGATGCTAGTTTGGATTATAGTTTGGATTTATTAGCAGTAAATATGGGAAAAAGTATATTATGTGGATATGTTTTGGAGGTTAGAGACACCAAGACTTTCCGGTAGACTGGATGAGAGAGAATTAAAGAAAGAGAGATAAGACAGAATGATTTCAAATTTATTGTTTTCTTTGCTTGAGTACAAATAAAGTGAATTTTATTTTGACATTTTTGCATTTTATACTCAAAACTACAATGATATAGGGATTGTTTACTGGAATGGGTGGATATTTATTAGAATAAAAGGAGTGAGAGATTTGAAGTCTTCCTCAGCCCTAAATATTCTTGCTTACTCTTCAGGACCATTTTTTGCTTCTTTGTGGCATTATCAAATAACGTAGTGAATCTTAATAACTTAACCCCAATAACCATGGCCACATAAGCCGGAAAATGAACTGAAATGTCTAATGAGAAGATGTATTTGTCAAAGTGTGCTAAATAGTTTCTATTTTTCCCTCTAAATTTAATCTGCACTCTTTTTCATCCTGTTCTTTTCCCTAGAAGTTGACCTTATGGATGAAAGCATTGAAATGTCTTACCCTCTGGCTTCTATTTAGCTTTGGCAAATGAAATATGTTGGTAGGAGATGAGAGGGTGGGAAGAGAGTGAGATTGGCATGTGTATTTACCTTCCTCTCTCACTATCAGCTTGCTATGAGCAGCTCAGCTCCCCTGGGTGATTCTCTCTATAGCCATCCTCTCTGGGTTCCAGTAGCTGCTTTGTCCCCTTGCTCCTTCAGACATAGGATATTTCTTATGGCTAGTCCCAGGGTCCTGTACCGTCCTCTGTTGATTTCTTTTAAAACATTGTACAGAGCCTTTATTAAAGTCTCCTCAGAGACCCCTTAACTGTATCATTTGTTTCATTCTAGGATCTTAACTAAATCACAGTTATCTTGTTTCCTTCTAAGACCCTAACTGAATCACAATTATCTTTATTTAAAAGCCACAAAAACTGACTTTGGCCTAAATTGAGCAATAACAAAATTAATTATAAAGAGTATTAAGTATCTAATAGAATTACCCAAAGTCATGTTGCATGGCTTGCCTGATGAGAAAACTGCCAGCATTGCTACTGTCCGTGTAACCCTGGCTGTCGTCATTGTTCCCTACCACTGCCATTTCTGATTCTGAACAGAGCTTTATAAACAATGAGAAATGGCCACTCTGCCTAAAGAGCAATAGGAAAAACGGAAGCTTCAGGCTGAGCTGCTGTGCCTACATTGATTGCTCTTTCTGATTGGCCAGAAATATGAGGTATGCCCCTTTGTTCTTTTGCTACCCAATATCAATAAACACATTCCTATTAAACTGTTAGAGGACATAAAAATGCTCTTCTCTAGCATAAAGCAACTATAATTTAAAATAAAAGTGAACACATGCAGATAATATCTTTTAAAGGGACAACCCAGAGCCCCCTATGTTAATTTATCTGACTCTAAATCCTGCCTCTCTGAGTGGTATCCACTTTTTTTCCTAGTTGTATTGTAACCCTGTTTTGACATTCTCTAACTTGTAGACTAAAATGTAAAATTAGCCATTATCAAAATATCCCAGACAAAACTTTTAGTGGAAATGGAGGGGGCAAAGAAATCACATAAAATTTATAAATATATTTATGAAAAAGAAAGGAAGAAAATATAGGTAGATGGTACGGCATTTGTTTCTTTAACTAGTTATGAATCCCTCATTCTGTGTTTTTATTCCCTTTCCCATCATGCACTTCATGTTTCTTTCCCTTCCGCCAGAACCTCAGCTGGTCTTGTTTCTTTGTGTGGTAGGGGATGCAAGCCTTCCTTTCTGAGGGATCCAGCATTTGTGGTATTGCCTGAATGGCAGGATTCTAGTTCTAGCCCAAGGGAGGGCAGGGTAAAGAGGCACCCCAGGGGATCTTGGGTTCTGTTTATTCTCTTTCTTTCTCTGTTGAGTAGAAGCACCCTTATTCATCACTGAAAATTAGGAGAAATCACTCTAGCTAAGAACATTACATATGTACTCCCTCTCTTAAACAACAACAACAACAACAAAAACCAACAATCCCCCAAATATCTAGTGGTATTAGGAGTAATAGGAGTCATAAGTGCCCAAGTAGCAGGCTTTTTTTTCACTTTCCAATTGAATGGACTGATACTTGTATCCCTTAATGAAAGTATTTTCTTTGGTAATGGAGAATGCCTAAGCCAAAAGAGCCCAAGAGTAGTAGGGATAAGACAGAGATTTTATAAGCAATTTTTGCAAGTAGTTGTAAAAGTAAGATGTGACTTCTCCCAAAATTTGATTTGTGGAGCTATTTATTCTGGCTGTGGAAAATATGGGACCATACCTGGATGGCTGGTTCAGTGTGACTTTGTATCTACCGGGTCTGCATCACAGCTTTACATGGTATTGTCTTTTGGATAGAGTGAGGAATGAGTTAACTCATTCCCCATTTTTAAGTTGCTTTTGGGTGATGAAGAACCTGTTAGACCAGTAAGTCCCATGAACAATATCTATTCTTATTTCACTTTAAAATTTGTTGTTAAAAACAAAGTATATATGATATCATGACAATAAAAGATACTTTGGTAAATATGCAGATGACAGAATTTATGGCAGGAGGATGGCAAATGTGGGAAGCAAATCTGAGTCTAGAGAAAGAGTCTGTTTGGTAAGGACAATGTGCTGGTCTCCCATGATGAGAAGTTTCAATGAAATTAATTGCTATTAGTAGTTGACTGGTGTCTTGGGACGTGGTGCTTTCTTGGAAGTTCAGTGTCAGTTTCTATTTGCAAGCTTGTTTCTTAGCAATGGGATTATCCTAGGTGAGGATAAGTACATATTGTTAAAATATTGCAAAGCTTTGTCCTTGCCACCATGGCTATTTTGTTTATAAATGTATTAATCAAGTACTGGGTTATCTGGGAAAGGGAAGCTGACTGGCATTTGCAGATTGCATTATCTTTTTGGCATTATTGCTGGGCACCTCTTGTGCAGAGAGGTGGCGTGCTGGTACTCATCATATGGAGCACAAATATTTTTACACTTTTGGCCCATTCTGAGAGGTAATCTCTTCTCCTTACTCTTCATGACCAACCCTCTAGGCATCTTATTTGTTAATCCAGGTAGGCATTTTAAACTTGTCATTGGTGGGATTTTACATCATATGGTTCTCTGAAAGCCCACCTGAGTTGAGTAGGAATGCAGTAGCAATCTTTTCTTCCTTAGGCAGCTGGTCCCGAGGAGCTCTCCATGAGGCCTTAGGTGTGGGTTGAGGGGGAGGTGGTGTTGCAGCATACAGTGTATGCTGTCTCCAAAATCCAAAGAAGCTCTCCATGCATTATAATTGTTTCTTGGTAGTGGAGACAAAAGGCATGGTAATTTTCCTTTTCATTCGTAGGGAATATTCTAATATAGCTTAGATCACTAGAACCCCAGGTTATTCACTAAGGTTTACAGATCCCCATATTTTTATGGAATTTGTCTCAAATTCTTGACCACACATGTGACTTATCACGGTATCTAGTTACTTGATACTTCCTAGTTTCTAGATTTCACTGGTGATTCTAGAAACTAGAATCTGATTCTAGATCCCCCCAGTGTGATTCTGTTAGTATAATATGTCAGCATCATGTTCTGTGAAATGAGAAACAAAGTCCAAGTAGACTGAAGTGTTTTACAGAGCCTGAGAGTTGGCCTACCCTGGGAAATAGAAAAAGTTACTGATGCCATTGCAGAGCAGTGAGAACAAGCTATGTCAAGGACTGTTTATCTAATGGATGGTAGAAAAAGAATTTTGAGAGCACAAGCTGCATGTTAGGTGCTAGGAGTTGGGTTGATTTATTTTAGTGAAGAGGCCACAACTAGACCAGTAGTAGCTTCAGTTGACATAATCATTTACTTAAGTTGTTCTTCTTTAAGTCCTAGTATCATGGGGGTAAATAGGAATGTTAGGATTCTTCCCTCTGCAACTTTTAAGATTTTGGTGGTGGCAATAATCTCTGTAACTATACAAATAGTAAACTTAAAAGTACTATTTAGAGAGATGATATTCCAGAAGCTTCCAGTTGGTCATTTCTACCATAAAAGACATTACTTCGTATGAGTTAATGTCATCATTCTTCTATTTCTTAGTGTATATGTGTATATATGTGTGTATGGATGTATACATAGGTGTATATGTGTGCGTGTGTGTGTGTGTATACACATTCCTATTACATGCTAAAGACCTGGGAAAATGACCATGGAATGTGTCTATTGTCACACTGAGCTGTCTGCAAAACTCATTTACGTCCATTATATTTAATTAGTTCATTTCAGCAACTTTCTGGATTCCTAGGGTTTGACATTAATTTGAAGCTAACATTTGACAGTTTCTCAAAGATCTTAGTATTTACCCTATCCATAAGGGCCTCATGTGCCCTTGGGAAAAATAAGAAGGAAGACATATGGAATGTCCTTCAGGAAACTATCCTTCTCTTCATATAAGAGGCTCTGTGGACTAACTCAGATCTAAGTATTATGTGAAGAGCCGTGTCTTTGTTTGGGTGGCTCATGACAGGTGTAATTACTAGACCCAGAGGTTTAGACCCAGAGGTTTTTGAGTTACACAAATCCTGTGGAATTAGAAGGCTGTGTATTCAACTTAGACCTCTCATCAAGTATGGAATATCAAAGTGACTTTTGATACCACTCAGAACATTCTGACCACCACTCTGGCAATAATTATGCTGTCTTTTCTTTTGGCACTTAAGTTCAGCTCTCAGGCTTATAGAAATCCTGAGATAGGATCATTCCAATTGGAATCCTCAAACCAATGTCACTGGTGGCACCACCACCAGCATCCCTTGCTCTACAGAGAAAAATACTCTGGCACTTTTCAGAGATGCTGGCACTGCCCTCAACTGATGTATTTCTGAATTACTTGATTAGTGAGTGTCTTCTAGCTTCTTGTGGAAGACAGAGGAGTCATAGGAAGATGGATAAGTAGGCCATTCATGATGCGGGAACTCCAGCTTTACTATCTCCCCACATATTATAACAAGGATTTTTTGACATTGCAACTTCATTTAATATAGCCATATTGAGAACAAGTTTCATTCAACCAAGTAAACAAAATTTGGAACCATTTTCAGCTGATTAAGCTAATACATCAAATTCATAATCTTTGATAAATAACTTCATATTGATAAAATTTTCTCAATTTAAAATTATTAGTCTCTTCTTATCCTAGCACACTTAGAATACATTCTCAGATATATACTATCGTTTTTGAAGTTAACATAGGAAGTCTTGCAATTCTTTTCGTGATTAAGTTTTTTTCGATTAGGTTGAATTTTGCAGCTGACTATGGAATTCTACAATTCGATGCTGGTTACTGGTCAGGTGGCAAACTGAAGGAGTTTGAGGAGGCTTATCTTTTTGTTATGAAATAGCCATTTTAGAGATGGATTTAAAGGACTTTTTTCTTGAAGCAAATTTAAAAAAGCCTCATGCATCAGGAGGGCTGCTTTTGGCAAGGGTTTCTCCATGGATTTAGATATTGAAGTAATTTGGGTTATTCCAATCCTATATATCTCCATTCTAAAGTTTAGGGGCATAATCTTTCTCAATTACTGCACTACCTTTCACATAAGAAACCTGCAGAAGCTATAAAGTCAATACTTTCTGATTAAGGTGATAGAAATTTGTAAGATAAAATTTCACTTTTGTTTTTAGCTACTTTCTCCTGTTGTATCTGTGATTACCTTTTCCTGCACTGTTACAGAAACTCTGTGCTCTTGAAATCTTTGTCTTGAGCAGCGAATTTAGGTGGACTTTGAATTTGCCTTCATTTAAACAGCCCAGTGAAGTGACAATCAGTTACTTACAGAATTTGAATCCCACATGTTCTTCATTTCTTCTATGGCAGTGGTCACTAAATCCCCCCAAACATTGTTTCCAATGATTACTTCATATACCGTGACCACAGGGGTAATCTAATTATCAGTTTCTTCAGTGTGTGTACCAGGTACCAGATTCTGTCTTTTCATTGATCCATCAGCACCAGCCAGAAATAAATTCTGACTGATTAATGAAGTTTTGAAAATTGATGTTGGGGGAGTTCTCAGAAATATTGGGATATGTAGAGAACCACACACACACAAAATGTATCTTAACCATGTCTCAGATCTAACTCAATGTGGAAATCATCATTTGCTATTGAGGTCCTGTGATGCTTCAGAGGAAATTAATGTCACCATTGCCAGATCATTAAAGTCACTTGTACTGGGAACTTCAATGATCAAATAGGATGAAATTATCCCACCACTGCTATTGCAACTAAAGGCCAGACACCTCAGTCACCACCTACACATGGAGGGTGGACATAGGAAATTCCACACTGCTGCTGGCATGTTGCTGATATCTGATTCCAAGTTTTGTAAATGTACATTTGAGCCTAAGTCATCTGCCTGAATGCTAAGGAGAATACATTTCAATTTTAATTTTTTTATTTTTTTTTATTAAAACATAGTTGTGTACATTAATGCAATCATGGGGTACAATGTGCTAGTTTCATATACAACCTGAAATAATTTCGTCAAACTGGTTAACATAGCCTTCATGGCATTTTCTTAGTTATTGTGTTAAGACATTTATATTCTACATTTAGTAAATTTCACCTGTACCCTTCTAAGATGCACCATAGTTGTGATCCCACTAATTACCCTCCTGGCACCCATCCTCTTCCCTACCCCCCTTGCCCCTTTCCCCATATTCTTGTACTATAATTGGATTACAGCCTTCAAATGAAAGCTATAGATTAGTTTCATAGTAGGGCTGAGTACATTGGGTACTTTTTCTTCCATTCTTGAGATACTTTGCTAAGAAGAATATGTTCCATCTCCATCCATGTAAACATGAAAGAGGTAAAGTCTCCATCTTTCTTTAAGGCTGCATAGTATTCCATGGTGTACATATACTTCATTTTATTAATCCATTCATGGGTCGATGGGCACCTGGGCTTCTTCCATGACTTAGTGATTATGAATTGTGCTGCAATAAACATTCTGATATAAAATCTTTGTTATAATGTGATTTTTGGTCTTCTGGATATATACCTAGTAGAGGAATTTTAGGATCAAATGGCAGATCTATTTTTAGATCTCTAAGTATTCTCCAAATATCTTTCCAAAAAGAACATGTTAGTTTGCATTCCCACCAATGATGTAGAAGTGTTCCCTTTTCTCCACATTCATGCCAACATCTCTGGTTTTGGGATTTTGTTATGTGGGCTAATCTTGTGGGGGTTAGAGATGATATCTCAAAGTAGTTTTGAGTTGCATTTCTCTGATAATTAAGAATGATGAGTATTTTTTCATGTGTCTGTAGGCTGTAAACCTGTCTTTTTCAGAGAAGTTTCTCTTCAGGTCCCTTGTCCACCGTGAGATGAGATCACCTATTCTTTTCTTGCTAATATGTTTGAGTTCTCTGTGGATTCTGGTTATTAAAACTTTGTTGGAGGCATAACCTGCAAAAATCTTCTCCAATTCTGAGGTCTGTCTGCTTACTTTACTAACTGTGTTCTTGGCTTTACTAACTGTTCTTGTTCTTAGTTTGATCAGATCCCAGTAGTGTATTTTTGATGCTGCTTCAATTGCTCGGGGAGTCCTCCTCATAAAATATTCACCCAGGCTAATTTCTTCAAGAGTTTTCCCTTTACTTTCTTCTAGTATTTTTATAGTTTCATGTCTTAAGTTTAAATCTTTAATCCAGTGAGAGTTTATCTTAGTTAATGGTGAAAGGTGTGGGTCTACTTTCAGTATTCTACAAGTTGCCTGCCAGTTCACCCAGCACCATTTGTTAAATAGGGAATCTTTTCCCCACTGAATGTTTTGAATTGGCTTGTCAAAGATCAAATAACTGTAGGTAGCTGGGTTCATCTTTTGGTTCTCTATTCTGTTCCATACATCTACCCCTCTGTCTTTGTGCCAGTACCATGCTGTTTTGATCACTATTGTTTTGTAGTATAATCTGAGGTCTGGTAGCGTAATTCCTCTTGCTTTGTTTTTATTTCTGAGTAAAGTCTTGGCTATTTAAGGTTTTTTTTGATTCCATATAAAACGATGTATTATTTTTTCAAGATCTTTAAGATATGACAAAGGAGCTTTAAAAAGGATTGCATTAAAATTGTATATTGCTTTGGGTAGTATGGACATTTTAACAATGTTGATCCTTTCTAGCCATGAGCATTGTATGTTTTTCCATTTGTTAACATTTCCAGCTATTTCTTTTCTTAGAGTTTCATAGTTCTCTTTATAGAGTTCTTTCATGTCCTTTGTTAGGTAAACTCCCAAATATTTCATCTTCTTTGGCACTACTGTAAGCGGAATAGAGTCCTTGACTGTTTTTTCAGCTTGGCTATTGTTGGTATATATAAAGGCTACAGAGTTATGAGTGTTGATTTTGTAACCCTGAGACACTGCTCTATTCCTTCATCACTTGTAGGAGTTTTCTAGTACTAGTTTTCTAGTTACCGGGTGTTTTCCAGGTACACAATCATATCATCTGTGAAGAGTGAAGTTTGATCTCTTCTGATCCTACATGGATACCCTTGATCACCTTTTATTCCCTAATTGCAATGGCTAGAACTTTCATTAAGATGTTAAGGAGCAGTGGAGACAATGGGAAACCTTGCCTGGTTCCTGATCTGAGAAGAAATGATTTCAATTTAATTCCATTCAATTCAATATTGGCTGTGGGTTTGCTGTAGATGGCCTCTATCAGTTTAAGAAATGTTCATTCTATACCAATTTTCTTAAATGTTCTGATCATGAAGGGATGCTGGATATTATCACAAGCTTTTTCTGCATCAATTGAGAGAATCATATGGTCTTTGTTTTTTAATTTGTTTATGTGCTGAATTATATTTATAGATTTATATATTTTGAACAAGCCTTGAGACCCTGGGATAAAACCCACTTGGTCATGGTGTATAATTTGTTTGATGTGTTGCTGGATTCTGTTTGTTAGGATCTTGTTGAATATTTTTGCATCAATATTCTTTAGTGATATTGATCTATAATTTTATTTTCTTGTTGGGTCTTTTCCTGGTTTATGGATCAAGGGGATGTTTGCTTCAGAGAATGTGTTGAGTAGTATTCCTTCTTTTTCTATATTTTGGAAAAGGTTGAGAAATATAGGTACCAGGTCCTCTTTAAAGGTTTGGTAGAATTCTGACGTGAAGCCATCTGGTCCCAGGCTTTTCTTTTTAGGGAGATTTTGTATAGTTGATGATATTTCAGAACTTGATATAGGCCTGTTCAACATTTACACTTCATTCTGGCTGAGTCTTGGAAGGTGGCGTGCTTCAAAGTATTGGTCAATTTCCTTCAGATTTTCATATTTCTGAGAATAAAGTATCTTGTAATATTCATTAAAGTTTTTTTTTAATGTCTGAGGAATCTGTGGTTTTCTCATCTTTACCATTTCTGATTGATGAAATTAGAGATTTCACTCTTTTTTTCCAGATTAGGTTAGCTAAAGGTTTATCCATGTTATGGACCTTTACAAAAAAACCAACTTTTTGACTGTTGGTCTGTTGTATGATTCTTTTGATTTCAATTTCATTTAATTCTGCTGTAGTTTTGGTTATTTCTTTTCTTCTGCTGAGTTTCGGATTGGAATGTTCTTCCTTTTCTGGTTGCTTGAGATGTCCCATAAGTTGTTAACTTCCTCTCTTTCCGTTCTCTTGAGGAAGGCTTGCAGTGCTATAAATTTCCCTCTTAGGAGTGCCTTAACAGTATCCCAGAGGTTCTGATAATTCATGTCTTCGTTGCCATTTTGTTCCAAAAATTTAGTAATTTCTTTCTTAATCTTGTCTATAACCCATCTATCATTCAGCATAAGGTTATTTAGCTTCCATGTTTTTTTTATGAATATGCAGATTTCTGTTGTTATTGAGTTCAACTTTTATTCCATGATGGTCCAAGATGATGCAAGGAATAATTTCTATTCTTTTAAATTTGCTAAGGTTAGGTTTGTGACCTAAGATGTGATCGATTTTGGAGTATGTTCTGTGGGCTGATGAGAAGACTGTATATTCAGTTTCGTTAGGATGAAATGTTCTGTAGATGTCTGTTAAATCCAAATGTTGAATGGTGAAGTTTAAATCTAAAATTTCTTTGCTGAGCTTCTTATTGGAGGATCTATCCAACATTGCTAAAGGAGTGTTAAAATCTCTTACTACTATGGAGCTGGAGGAAATCAAGTTGCTCATGTCTGTTAGAGTTTCTCTTATAAACTGAAGTGCATTCTGGTTGGATGCATAAATATTAATAATTGAAATCTTATATTGAGTATTACCTTTAACAAATATGAAGTGTCCATCCTTATCCTTTCTCACTTTGGTTGGTTTAAAGCTTATTGTATCTGGGAGTAAGATTGTAACACCTGCTTTTCATTTGCCTGGTATATAGATGACCATCCCTTCACCTTGAGTCTATATTTATCTTTTAAGGTAAGATGAGATTCTTGTGTACAACAGATCTTTGGTCTGAGTTTTTGTATCCAGTCAGCCAACCTGTGTCTCTTTAGAGGACAGTTTAAATCGTTCACTTTAATTAAGAATATTGATAAGCCTTTCAAAATTTCAGTGGACATTTTTAACGTTTAGCTAGTGTGGAAGTTGGAATTTGATCAAAAGTTTCTGAGTGAATTTACTTTTGTGGTGGAGGATAACACTGGTCATTATGGAGGATAGCTCTAAGAATATCCTGGAGAGCTGGTTTATTTATGTTAAATTTATTCAAAATGTGGATGTCATTAAAGTATTTAATTAATCCATCATAAATGAAACTCAGTTTAGCTGGATACAGGATCCTGGGTTGAAAGTTATTTTGTTTTAGGAGATTAAAAGTCGATGACCATCCTCTTCTAGCTTGAAAGGTTTGAGCAGAGAGATCTACAGTTATTCTAATATTCTTCCTCTTGTAGGTTATGGTTTTCTTACATCTGGCTGCTTTCAGAATTTTCTCCTTCATATTAACTTTAGTGAAGTTAATTATGGTGTGCCTAGGGGATGTCTTATTCAGGTTGAGTTGTGCTGGGGTTCTAAAACTGTCTACTGTCTGAATTTCAGAGTCTCTTGGCATGTCTGGAAAGTTCTATTTAATAATCTCATGAAGAAGAGATTCTGTGCCTTATGAAGCCACTTTGTCACTTTCAGGGATCCCTATAAGGCGAATATTGGTTTTCTTGGAATTATCCCAGAGCCCTCTGAGAGAATAATCCATTTTTGTCCTCTATTTCTCTTCCTCTTTGAAATTTTAGGAATGTTCAAAAGCTTTGTCTTCAATGTCAGAAATCCTTTCTTTTGCTTGCTCCATTCTGTTACTGAGGGATTCTACTGTATTTCTGAGATTTTTTAGGGCTGCAAATTCTTCTCTCAATGTGTCAAAATCTTTGGTGATTTTGTCTTTGAATTCCTGGAATTCTTGAGACAACTTTTGAAATGTTCCTTGAATTTCTAGTTCCAACTTTTCTTCTATTTTATTGATCTTATTTGCAATCCAAATTCTGAATTCAGTTTTTGACAGCCCAGCCATCTGTTTGTGAATGGGATCTTCAGTTGTGTCTGCCTAATTGTTCCTTGGCGGGAGGTTGATCTACTCTGGTTATTCATGTTACCGGAGCTTTTCCAGTGATTCTGTCCCATGATTATTTTATACTGTTTGGCTAGATGAGCAGATAAGAAGTTGGAGTGGGGGCTCCAGGAGTAGTGATTGGCCAGTCTTTTGCCCAAAAGCTGTGACTGGTGTGTGTACCTTTCCCCCTAGAGCTTTGGTAAGGATCCATATAGTGCTACCTCCTGAGAAACTGGGGACCTTCTTGGTGTGGTGGGGGGCTAAGTGGCTCAGTCTTATTTTCAGCTGGTCTCTGTCTTACCCCAGTGAATCAGTTACTCTGGGTTGACATCTCTGCTGTGGAGAATTATCAGCAATTAAGTCACCCTTTGCTTGCCCCCACAAGCAATAATTTGAAAAGGAAAATCAAACCTTTCCTCAACCACACACCCAGGGTACCACTTTGGATGGTCCTCAAGTGGTTGGCCCAGTTCAAGAGGTCCAAATCAATTGTCCCATTCAGCACTGGTCTCAGGTGGGAGAGTTCAAAAGGTCTCCAGCAACTAGATAGGGAGGGTCTGCTGGCAGCTTTAGTATGACTCACTCTGGTGCTCCGTGACGTCAGAAGGACCCACCCAGCAAATAAATTAGTCTAGGAAGGTTAATGTCTCCTTCCCCACCTTGCTTCTCTGTCACACCCAGTCACTGATAACCCCGCAGGGCTGTGACCCTGTTCCCTCCAATGAGCAGATGCTCTAGGGGTTTTGCACCTGCCTGAGTCACGGGGAGATCTGTGTCTCCTCAACCAGGCTGCCGCTATCTGCCAGGGGGAAGTGAGACCTGACAACTTCAGGTGCTTAATGAGGTCTGGGATGTTTCACTCAGTTCCAGCCCTGGCCCTGATTGATGTTGCTGACAGAAGAGAACAACTTTGCAGAGTTTGTTTCTGTCCCGGGAATACAGATGCTGTTCGAGTAACTCTGTCCTGTCTATGCCACTGCCCAGTCTCAGCTACAGTTCCTGAGACTCAGTGAAACAGTCCTCTGGGTCAGCCTTGCCCTGGGAGTCTGCTATCTCTGTGTGTGCATATTCTAGTCTCTGCACTCCACCCAGGCCAGTTCTGCCCTGTCTGTGCCACTGCCCAGTCTCGGCTACAGTTCCTAACACTCAGTGAAATAATCCTCTGGGTCAGCCCCACCCTGGGAGTCTGCTGTCTCTGAGTGTGTGTATTCTAGTCCCTGTGCTCCACCCAGGCTGATACTGCCTCAAGCATACCCTTTACTCATGGGACCTGTGTTTCCATCTCAGATCTGTTCCTCCAGTGGCTGCTACCGGAGAAGATGCCCGGCCTCCTCTGGTTGCCCAGAGAGACTGGGAGTGTCCTTTCAAAATATCCCCAGGGATGTGAGCTCTATTGTTCCTGCTGTGGCTGCTATTCTGTGCCCCAGGGCACCACTGCTCCTGTGTGGTTTCTCTCTGGACCGTCCTCTTCTCTCTCCTGTGCTGGAGAATCAGCACAGACCAGCAATAGCCCATGCCCTGTCCACACCCCTCTGGAAAATGCCCAAGAATATGGACTCCATGGGGACAGGCTTCCAGATCTTGGGGTGAGAGTGTAGGGGACTTCTGGGAGTACAAAATTGCAGGTAGAGAATATATACAGTTTTATGCAGTTTTATGCCTGGCAGGAGAGTGCCATGGTACCCTAGTAGGGGAAGGAGGTCTGGTTTTTAGAGGGTTTCTCCTGTGGGATAAAATGGGAAGATATTTGAACTCCTCTCGCTTGTTTGTATGGAGTGTACTGTGAGCCATTCTCATTGGGGAGGGGACTCCCATCTGCTTGGGAATGGTTTTTGTATCTTTTGTTTGTACACTTGAGGTCGCAGCTCATCTCAGCAGGGTTGATGTGCATTCTTCAACCTTATCTCTTGGCTCAGATCCGAACCATTGGCTTTCTTACTAAACTTCTATCCTTTAACTCTCCTTCTGGACAGGAGCCTCTGTGGAAAGCTGGCTACAGACCGCCATCTTGGCTCTGCCCTGAGAATACGTTTTACGTTCTGGCTTACATGCTGGGAAACTGAAATTTTTGAGATGGGACTTTCCTAAACATAGAAAGGTTGTTCTAAAGATTATGTGCCATCATGATCATCAGTAATATCCAACAGAGGATACTGGATGTTATTTTTCTTTTTCACTTACTTTACCATTGGTACAAGTACCAGGTGGACATTCTATGTAACTATCATTATAACTCTCATTATGTCATGTAGATGTTTCTTAACAGTTTCTTCCATTATAATCTTCATGTTTTACATTTTTATTTTTGCCCTTCACATTCGGATTTTTAATCATCAAAACTTGAGCATTGATCATAATATGATATATAGACTTTTTTCTCCATAGATTTTCTCCTTTGATTACCCTTTCATATTTGTACACATTTATACTGCCATTAACTCTTTATCCTTCACCCTAGCTAATATTTGGTATTATTTAAAGATATTTTTGTCAGTTTTTCTTTTTGCCTGTCTTTTGTTCAAACATTGTCTACTTCATGAAGCCTATCCTGGCTATCCTATTTCAAAATTGCAGTCCTCGTCATGCATTTCTGATCCTCCTTAAAACTGTTTTTAGTTTTTTTTCTGTAGTGCTTATCTTCCAATATATTATATAATTTATTATGTTTACTGTGTATTATTTATCTCTCATGGACAGCTCTGCTAGAATGTCAGCTCTGTAAGGCAAAGATCATTTCTGTTTTGTATATTGATGTGCCTGGAGTAGTGTCAAATAGAAGGTGCTTGGTATGGGCTCTGATACTCTCCCCTTCTCTATTTGCATGTTAAGGTTCTAATCTCCTAACTCCCAGTACCTCTGAATGTGACTGTACTTAAGCTAGAGTCTTAAAAGAGGCAATTAAGTTAAAATTAGTTCACTAGGATAGCTAAATTTCTGATGTCTAAGTCACCCAGTTTGTGGTGCTTTGTTATAGCAGCCCTTGTGATCTTCTATAATGATATATGTGTATATATATATATGAAAATAAATATATCATATATATGTTGACATATATATGTATATGTTGAGTGAGTCATACATTTTTTTTTTTTCCTACTGGGATTTTACTTTTTTTTTTAGTAGCTCTTATTGTAGTAAGAATATTTACTCACCCATATGACGATAAGCTTCTTTTTAGAGTGTTTTTTGTTTAATTTTATTATTTATTTATTTACAGACAGAGTTTCACTTTGTCATCCTGGGTAGAGTGCTGTGACATCATGGTAGCTTGCAGCAACCTCAAATTCTTAGCCTCAAGAGATCCTCTTGCCTCAGTCTCCTAAGTAGCTGGGCTTACTGGCACCTGCCACAACGCCCAGCTAATTTTTAATTTTTAGTAGAGATGAGGTCTTGCTCTAGCTCAGGCTGGTCTCCTCAAACTCCTCAGCTCAAGCAATCCACCTGCTTTGGCCTCCTAGAGTGCTAGGATTACAGGCAAGAGCCACCACACCCGGCCCTTATCTTTTGATATTACCCAACAAGATAGACACTCCCAGACCAACTGGAGGCAAGTTAGTAGCCTAGCAGGCTTGTGGTAATATGAGAATGGGTGCCTTCTTAAATTTTGCATCCTAACAGCTTCTCTTACCTTATGTTTTCTAAGGTTAGGGCAGTTATGAGCATCAAGGCCCACTGTTCTGTGTGTGGGAACAGGCACTTATCCTTGGGGCTACTGGCAAAATTCACAGTGACAATAAATTACTTCCTAGTACATTTTCAACTGCAGTCTGTCATTGTAGGTTTTGGGAATTGATAGTAGGAGTTCTGCTTGAGTTATCAGCACCATCCACTTGAGAGTTAGTAATTTCTTTCATACACATGTACAGTTGTTTAGAATTTGCCTTTTTCTTATTCTGGTCCCTTGGTGGTCTGTTTAACAAACATTCCTGGAGTTTCTGATGTGTGAAAGTATTCTTCTCTGGAACTGAAAAAGGGACAAAGTTGATGTTTAGTCATTTCAGTTTGAAAGAAGACTTGAATATATTTGATTATTTTAAGATCTTATAGGCTATGGTTAATACTTGTGCATTTTCTTCCAGTCTTTTTTCAATATATACATTTTTTACATAGTTGAAATAAACATTCTATTTAATTTATATTTTAGCCTTTTTTACCTAACCGTATATCAAAAAATTTTCTCAACTTTTGGTGAACATATTTTTAATAGCTGCATAATACTTTCTCAAAAGGATACATTGAGTTTTGCTTTCCACTTGAACTCTGATTGTTTCTGTATAAGAGGTCTTATACACTCATTAACAACTCAGTTTGCTATGAATGTGTATTTACTCCATGTAACTCGATGAATTTCTTAGCCATAGGGGTAGTGGAAGGGAGATGTGTAAGTGGGAGTTTGGATTATATATCATAATGTAGGTATAAGATATGTTGTTGGAACATTGAAGAGGGAACAGTTTGGCCTTGGTATTTGGGGGTATTGCTTTCCTGATGAATGACATTTTGAAATGGCTTTGAAAGTTTAGTAGAGTTTTCAGAGTAAGGAAGAAAAAGCACTTAAGGTAGAAAAACAAAACAAAACCCAGCACAAATAAAGGCATGTATAGAGACATAGAGAAAATACAGAATTCAGTGTTGACTTGTTTATCTGTGCTTAGAACAGTCCCCTGTTAAGTTTAGCGTATACCCTAGCAAATGTTTTAACCATAGCCTGCCTTATGCAGACCTTCATAGCTGCTGCTAAAAGTATCTAGTCAATTATATTTTATGTCCACATTATTTCCTCTTCTCTCCTTTCTTTGATGGCAGCTGTGAAAAATAAAATGAGGAAATGAGTTTAGTATGTGTCTTTTGTTCTTCTTTTGTATTCTGAATTTAATTAGTTTATAAGAAAATGTTTAGGGAAAAGGCAATAGCTGTAGACAGGTAGGAACCAAACAGAAAATATCTGCAAGGTCTTGTGTGGAAATGAATAGGTAGTTTTTACAAAAATAATTATGGCACTTAAAGCTAGTGTGAAAACTAAAATATGTATAAAATAGAAGAAAACCACTTGACTTTTTGCCTTAGTATACATTTCTGTTAACGTCAAGAAGATTCAAGAACTACTTAGAGTGTAGAATTTTGAGAACAAAGCATTTATACCCTATATAATGTAAATGACAAGTGGGAATTTTGTATGTGTTTCACTGTTACCGGAGTATATTTTAGGGGTAAAAATCAGCTCTGGGAACAAGAAAGCCTTTTATCAAATTAGTAAAAGGGCATGAGATTTGTTAAGGCCAGAGATATAATGATTAGATAATATGTCAAGTCTATGGAGAGCACTAATTGTAGCAAGAGATTAAAGTCTCTGCTGAAATCACTTAAAGCTCTGAAGATTTGTTAAAGTAAATCAGAACAATGCCTCATGTCACAAGCATTATCAGCACCTGATGAATGAACATGAAGTGTGCAACTGCTTTCTGCCTACTTTCACAATTGTCCTCAGGACAGTGTGGCTGTAGTTATCATACTCAGGAAGATTAAGAGCTTTGTACCTCTAATAGCAAATCTATAATTACCCAATGAGGGGAGACATAGGAGATTAAGTGTAACAAAAGGGAGATCCACACTAACTTAATTTATCCAAGCCACCAAATTATTGAAGCTGCTTAGTAAAATAATTCTGAACGTTTACCCAAGATAAAACTTTATGGCACTCATCTGTTAACTTGAAAACTAGTAAATTAACATTTCCAGGATAAACATGGCTGTCATTCAAATATGAGTAGCTAGATGTTTTCTTGAAGTTTCAGGAGAGATATGCTTTTTACTAGGATTAGCTATAAAGGTATTGGCTCTTAGATGATTTTAGCCACTTTCTGGTAGGCAGAATGACCAAGAATACTTTTTTTATACTCAGAGCAGTATAAGGCTGCTGTACATTGAACCATGACATTAAGGTGCTGGTAATAAAAATGAGAAGTGTCCTCTGATTTTGAGTTTGTAGTTGAGAAAGATACTATGACAGGATTTTCAGAGGTCTAGAATATCAGTCAATTTGAGAGATGTAGGGAGAAGTGGTTATTTTTAAAGAAAAATTTGATAAAATTTAATTTACGGTGCATCTTAGCAGGGTACTGGTGAAACTTATTAAAGGTAGAATATCAATGTCTTTATATAGTGATCAAGAAAATGCCATGAAGGCTATCTGTAACAGTACAATAAAAATATTTCTGAATGTATATGAAGCACATTGTGCCCTATGATTGCACCAATGTACACAAATCTGATTCAATAAAATTATAAAAAAAAAAAAAGAAGTATGTAAAAGCTAAGATTTCCTTATGTAACAATTGACATATTCTAAAAGTTAAAGAAATGTCAAATACAAATAACTACTAAAATTAGTTAACATAACCAAATAGGTTCAATAATTTATTTTTTTTTAAACTTTATTTTATTTTATTTTTTTGAGACAGAGCCTCAAGCTATTGCCCTGGGTAAAGTGCCATGGCATCATAGCTCACAGCAACCTCCAACTCCTGGGCGTAAACGATTCTCTTGCCTCAGCCTCCTGAGTAGCTGGGACTATAGGCACCCACCACCATATCCAGCCATTTTTTGGTTGTAGCTGTCATTCTTTGGCAGGCCCCAGCTGTATTCAAACCTGCCAGCTCTGGTGTATGTGTCTGGCACCTTAGCAGCTTGAGCTACAGGCGCCGAGCTGCATTCAGTAATTTCTTACCTGTATTCCATCCATAAGTTTCAAAATGCATTCCATTGTATTGATTGTAATTACCACTGGTTCTGAACCCAGTTTTGTCCACGGCACATGAATCCTCAATTCATGAATATGCCCACTTAAAAATGTGAATGGTAATTTCAGCTCCTTAAAACACAAAACATTAAATAAAAGTTAATAAGCACTTAATATTTTCATCCTAATGTGCAAATTCCTTTCTTAAACGAGAACTATATTCCATTTATTAAAAAGTGGCATCAAATAACTTCTTAACACATAGTTAATAATAAATAACAAAAAATTATTCTGCAAGCTATATTTAAAAAGTTACTTGAGCACTCTCGGCCTCACTTTCCTATAGTATACGGAAATATGAGACAGGTTCTGGCATACTTTAAAGACTGACATATGGGGGTGATGGCAGTAGTCAGAGCAGTAGACAGCAGTTGTACTTGAGATAACTGCAATGATATTTTTTAATTGCTATGTAAAAAGTATATCTTCACTCTCTCTCTCTCTCTATATATATATATATATTTTTTTTTTAGACAGATTCTTACTGTTGCCCTTGGTAGAGTGCAGTGGCATTACAGCTCACAGCAACCTCAAACTTTCGGGCTTAAGTGATTCTCATACCTCAGCCTCCCATGTAGCAGGAGGTTTGTTGTAGGCACTGGCCACAACGCCCAGCTATTTTTTACTGCGGTTGTCATTATTTAGCTGGCCCAGGCTGGGTTTGAACCCGCCAGCCTCGATGTATGTGGCTGGTACCATAACCACTGTACGGGCACCAAGCCCACAATATGTTTTAAACAAACAGGATAGAACTATAAGACAAGTTGAAAAGGGAACTCAATTGGAGATAGGATGATGACTTGAAAAAAATAAAAATTGATCAACCTTAAGAAAAAAACATATTACACTTCACTTAATTACAATTTGTACCTGTACACTATTTTGTCATAAATTTTAAATGTTTTCTGACTGCTTCCCATTACTATTAGACAAAAGGTTAGGAATAAAAACAAACTTTACCACATCACTTTATACTAAGTTTTTTCACTACCAGATAAAATGTTACAAATCAACAAAGAAAAAAAGAAAGTATATTTCCATCAAATTTTTATAGTTATTGTAACTCTATTTGTGAAAGTTAATATAAATACTAAGTTTATTCATTTATATTTTAGTCTACCTACTTGGTTTAACAACACAGTAGCAATACAGGTAGATACAGACAGTATAGCACAATGGTTAAACCAGTAACTCTGGAGATAGCAGATGTAGCGTAGTCTTATTTTTACCACTTATTAGCCAGCCAAATGACACTGGGCAAGTTATTTATTCTGTGCTTTGGTTTCATTACGTGTAAAAATTTGGATAGTAATAGTACCTTTGGAGAATTAAATTGATTAATTTACATAAAGTGCTTATAACACTTACCTTCCTCCTAGAGAAATCATTATAAAGACTTTAAGTAAAATTATTATTACAAAAGTGTAAGCTTAATTTATGTCTTCAACCAGGGTTTTTTTTTTAAAGATCAGACTATTAGAAAGCTACTGTTATTATTCTATGCTAACAGAATGCTACAATTTTTAAATATTTGTCATCATTACATTATTTTGAAGATACACTTCAAGCATTATTCAGCTGTTACAAGATTATATAATGATCAGTGCCTGTAACAAAGACAATATTTACAAAGCATTTATCATGTACCAGCATTATTCTAAGCACTTTACTTGCATACAAGTAATAATATTTCATTATTAATAAGAACCACAAAAGGTAAGTACTATTATCCAGATGTTAAAAGGAAGAATCAAAGGATCAAATAAGATCCTAAAATAAAATAAATCACTTAGGAAAGCCAGAACTCAAAACTGAGAAATATGATGCCAGAGCCCTTATTTTTAACCACTATAATAACACTTCTATACTTCCGCCATGGGTACTAAATACCTTTTCACCTGCTCTTCATCTACTTGGATAATAAGCAAACTACAATTCCACCTCTATATCCCATGCCTTGTGCAACAATGATACATTCATGACAAGTCTAAGAAAGGTAAAATACATGGACGTAAATCAGATTTTCTCAGAAGTTAAAAGACATCTGAATCAAACTCAAAAACTGTCATAAGGCTACTAATCAACTGAGTTACTAACTTAACACAAGAGGTGCTTTTCTTTTTTTCTTTTTTGGAGACAAGAGTCCCACTATATCGCCCTCAGTAGAGTGCCATGGCATCACAGCTCACAGCAACCTCAAACTCTTGCCTCAGCCTCCCAAGTAGCTGGGACTACAGGCACCCGCCACAATGCCCAGCTATTTTTTGTTGCAGTTGTCATTGTTGTTTTAGCTGGCCCAGGCTGGGTTCGAACCCTTCAACTTCAGTGTGTGTGGCTGGCACCGTAACCACTGTGCTACAGGCACCAAGCCACAAGAGGTGGCTGGTGGCTTTCTACGTAACAACAAGGAATTTTGAACCGTATGGTCCATTTTGGAGGTACAGTGAAGGCAAACACTTGTTAATCATCTAACTATGAATAATTTCTATTTCCTGATCAGAGAGTTTTTGTAATAAATAAGAACACATATATACCTTGTAAAAGGCAAAAAACAAATGTTCCCTGTATAACAAATGGATTTTCCTTGAGATAACCAAAATCAAATAATTTTCTTTTCATTCTTTTCTCTTCTCAAAATATAATTCTACAACTTAAAAATACTTTATTTACTTATAGCTTTTTGGAAATGTATAAAATCCATCTCTAAAATCAGAAAATCTATGACTGTGCAAAGATATTAGTAGCAAAATATTTCAGATGTGAGTTGAATGGATCTGAAAAATTTAATTCTCGGTAAGCAATTACAAAGTATTCTAAAACAGAGAGAGGGGATACTTTTTAAAAGAATATAAAAGGCAAAAAAATGCAAAAAAAGACAAATGGGACTACTACATAACTTCTGCACAGCAAAGATAACAATGAACAGAGTGAAAAGGCAACCTATAAAGTGGGAGAAAATATTTGGAAAAGGTGTATCTGGTAAGATAAGATATTAAAAACTAGAATATGCAAAGAATTCCTATTACTCAACAACAAAAATAAATCCTGAAATAATGGACAAAGGAATTCAATAGACATTTCTCCAAAGAAGATATACAAACGGCCAAAAAGTATATAATAAGACATTTAACATCACAAATCATCAGGGGAAGGCAAATCAAAATCACAATAAGATATCATCTCACACCTGTACTGCCGGCTACTGTCAAAAAAGTAACAATAAGTGTTGACAAGACTAGAGAAACTAGAATCCTTATATAGTATTAGTGGGAATGTAAAATGTTGTAACTGCTATGGAAAACAATGCAGAGGTTCCTCAAAAAATTAAAAGCAGAATTACAACGATCTAGTGATCTCACTTCTGGGTATAAATGCAAGAGAATTAAAAGTAGGATCTCAAGGAGATAGTCTCACACACTCATGTTCATAGAAGCATTATTTGAAATTTCTACAATGTGGAAGCATCCCAAGTGTAAGGATAAGCAATATCTGGTATATACAATGTAAAAAAAAAAAATTTTTTTTCTTGGAGACCGTCTCACTTTGTCACCCTCTAGAGTGCCAGGGAGTCACACAACTCACAGCAACCGCAAACTCTTCGGCTCATGTGATTCTTCTCAGCCTCCCAAGTACCTGGGACTACAGGCCCCTGCCACAGGACCTGGCTAAATTTTTTTGTTGCAGTTGTCATTGTTGTTTAACAGGCCCAGACCAGTTCAAACCCACCTGTCCCTGTGCGTGTGGCTGGTGCCCTAATCAGTGAGTGACAGTTGCCAAGCCCTGGGTATCTTTTTGTTGCAGTTGTCATTGTTGTTTAGCAGGCCCGGGCTGGGTTCAAACCTGCCTGCCTTGGTGTATGTAGCTGGGGCCCTAACCACTGAGCTTAATAATGTAAAATTATTAAGCCACAATAAAAAAGAACTTCTGTCACATACGATAGCATGGATGAACCTGAAGGACATCATGCTAAGTGAAATAAGCCAGTCACAAAAAGAAAAGTACCATATGATTCCATTTATATGAGATATCTAGAGTTGTCAAGCTCTTTGAAACAGAAAGTGTTAATAGATTGGTGGTTGTCAAGGGCTCTGGGGAGAGAAGAAAAGGAAGCTGTTCAATAGATACAAAATTTCAATTTTGCAAGATAAAAAAAGAGGCTCTAGAGATACATCACACAACAACATGGGTATAGTTAGCACTAAGGTTAAAAATGATTAAGATGTTAAATGTTATGTTTTTTTACCACATGTATATGTATGAATGAATGATAGGACATAAAGGATGGTGATGACCTTGGCAAATCCTCTCCCCTCAAAAGCAATGACAAACAGAACAAAGTTATGAAAAACAACAGAGACCTCAGAGGTAATATGAGAAGGCTAGCCTGAGGTCATATTACTATCTATGTAGAGCAAACAACAAAACAGAAAACCAGCCAAAAAAATTAAATGAGATATCTGTCACAGCTTCTGTGTGGCTGTGTTTGTAAAAGAAGACAGAGGGAGATAAATCTGAAGAATGAATTGGAGAATCAGACTATGAGAGTTATTATGTAAGATTCTAGATAACAGGGCCTCACTAGAATCTCACATAATAACCCTATAGTCTGGAAAGTCATATGTATATGCAAGGTTGTGCTTACTCAGAAGACAATGGAGAGGGCCCTACCAAGCTACTCATTTCAGATTAACCATGAGGCCTTGAGAACACAGAAAGTAAAAAATAAACAAATAAATAAAACTTGTGATTCCCTCACTTTGAAAGTATTCTCCAGTACAGCTTACTAGAAGCTTTACTAGTTCAAAGGTTTAAACAATCTCCAATCAATCATTGGCTAAATGACTACACTATAGTGACCTATAGCAATCCCTAGGAAACTAGGCATAAAAATAGAATGATGGGAATTAGAAGCCATAATACACTATGATCTTGCCTGTGAGTAGCCACTGTGCTTCAGCCTAGATAATATATTGAGATTCTCATCTCTTTAGGGGGCAAAAAAAGAAAACAAAAAAAGAATTTTTTTTAAATGAAAATAGAAGTAGTCAATAGAAACTATCTCTAAAACTATGTCAATGGAGACTTAGTTCACAAAGACTTTAAAAGCATCTATTACATATCTTTAAAGAAAAGAGAGAAACCACATTTAATCAATCAAAGAAACATATGACAATAGTGATGCCTCAGACAGAAAATATCTATCAAAAGATTTAAAGTTACAAAAGAGAACCAAATGTAACGTGGCACCCATAGCTCAGTAGGAGGGCACTGGCCACATACACCAAAGCTGGCGGGTTCAAGTTCAGCCCGGACCAACTAAAACATCAATGACAACTGTAACAAAAAAATAGCCAGGTACTGTGGCAGTGGCCTGTAGTTCCAGCCACTTGGGAGGCTGAGGCAAGAGAATCACTTAAGCCCAAGAATTTGAGGTTGCTGTGAGCTGTAACACCATAGCACTCTACCACAGGCTACATAGTGAGACTCCCATCTCAAAAACAAAACTAAAAAAATGTAAGTTATGGAGTTGAGAAGTATAACAAATGAAATTAAAAATTCACTAGAATGGTTCAACAGCAGATTTGAGTTGGGAAAAGAATGAATCAGTGAATTCACACCTAAACACATCATAGTCAAAATATGAAAGCCAGGGACAAAAACAAAAATCTTGAAAGCACAAAGAGAAAATTGGTCAAATATAAGGAAATTCTAAGTAGTTAACAGCTAACTTCACATTACAAAAAATACAGGCAAAAAGAAGCAGGATACATACTCAAATAATAAAAGAAAATAACTCTCTACCAAGAATTTCACATCCAGTCAAGTTAACATTCACTAATAAGGGTAAAATTAAAAGCATAACCCAATAAATAAAGAATAAGATAACCAATTCCTTTTTTTTCTTAATTTCAGATTATTTGGGGGGGTATATACATTTATGTTAGTTTGCTTTCATAAAGTTAAGTCAGAGTTACAGGTGTGTCCTTCACACGAAAGTGTGCAATATACCCATGCAATGTACCCACTAGGTGGGAATTTACCCTTCACCTTCTCTACCTCAGAAGAAGAAAGAAAAAGAAAGGAGGGGGAAAAGGGAAGGGAAAGGGAGGGAAGGAGAGGGAAGAGAAGTGAAGAAAGGGACTGGGGGAGGAGAGAGGAGGGAAGGGACGGGAAAGGCAAGAGGAGAGGAAGGAAGGAAAGGAAGGAGATTATCATGTAAAAATACATGTACCAAACATTGAGGGGGAAAAATGCCTGTTGGTTTTTTCATGCAAAACATAGGAAGCAAAATCAGATAAAATCCTCCCCCAGGCTTGGTGCCCATAGCTCAGTGGTTACAGCACTGGCCACTGGGGCTGGCGGGTTCATATCCTACCGAAGCCTGCTAAACAACAATGACAACACAACAACAACAAAAAAAAGCCAGGTTGTGGCAGGCGCCTGTAGTCCCAGCTACTTGGGAGGCTTAAGCAAGAAACCTCTTGCTCAAGCAAACCCTTGAGGGGTTTGAGCTCAAGCCTCAAGGGTTTGAGGTTGCTGTGAGCTGTGACACTACAGCACTCTACTGAGAGTGACACAGTGAGACTCTGCCTCAAAAAAAAAATAAAAATCCTCTCGGCTGGCTCGGCGCCTGTGGCTCAACGGGCTAAGACACCAGTCACGTACACCTGAGCTGGCAGGTTCGAATCCAGCCTGGGCCCGCCAAACAACAATAACGGCTGCAACCAAAAAATGGCCGGGCGTTGTGGTGGGCGCCCGTAATCCCAGCTACTTGGGAGGCGAAGGCAAGAGACTCACTTGAGCCCAGGAATTGGAGGGGTGTGAACTGTGATGCCACAGCACTCTATCCAGGGTGACAGCTTGAGGCTGTCTCAAAAAAAAAAAAAAAATCCTCTTGGCAGATAGAGATAGGCAGAAAATACATCAACTGATTATGCTTTAAATGCATGCTTTGACAATGCCATGAAGTAGTAGTTATTACTACTAATATTTTCCATCTTACAAGTGTGAAAACTTAGGAAAGAAATTGTAGAAGGACATGCTAGATCGCAGAGCCAGAAAATAGGCAGTGAGGCTGCCACATAGTCAGACTTCAAAGCCCCTGGTCTATACTGCGGTTCAACTGGGGGGGGGGGGCATGAGACTTCAATGTTTCTCAAGTGGGAACATAGCCCAGGTTCGGTGGCTCACACCTGTAAATCCTAGCACTCTGGGAGGCTAAAGTGGCTACATTTCTTGAGCTCAGTAGTTTGAGACCAGCTTGAGCAAAAGTAAGATCTTTTTGTTTTTTTTTGAGACAGAGCCTCAAGCTGTCGCCCTGGGTAGGGTGCTGTGGCATCACAGCTCACAGCAACCTCCAATTCCTGGGCTCAAGCGAGTCTCCTGCCTCCGCCTCCCAAGTAGCTGGGACTACAGGCGCCCGCCACAAC
>CAUYON010073985.1:0-36638 GCA_963573935.1 Arctocebus calabarensis | reverse complement strand
CTTAAGCGATTCTCTTGCCTCAGCCTCCCTAGTAGCTGGGACTACAGGCGCCCGCCACAGCGCCCGGCTATTTTTTTGTTTTGCAGTTCGGCCGAGGCCAGGCTTGAACCCACCACCTTTGGTATATGGGGCCGGCGCCCTGCTCGCTGAGCCACAGGAGCCGCCCTGGATAAAAGATTTAAAACTAAGGCATGAAACAATAAAATTCCTCAAGGAAAGTGTGGAGAAATCACTTGAAGATATCTGCCTGGGGAAAGATTTATGACGAAGACTTCTGTGGCAATTGCAACAACAACAAAAATAAACAAATGGGACTTTACCAAAGAACATATACAGATGACAAATAACCATATAAAAAGTTCTCAACATCATACTAATAGAGATGTTCAAGTTAAAACAAACAAACAAAAAAGAATGGTGAATATCTAAAACACTGACACTACCAAATACCGGCAAAGATGTGGAGCAACTGGAACTCTGATTCATTGCTAGTGGGCATACCAAATGGTGCAGCTGCGTTGGCAGGCAAGTTTGGTAGTTTTTTTCCCAAACTAAACATACTCTTACTATGTGATCCAGCAATCACATTCCTTAATATTTACCCAGACAAGTTGAAAACTTATACATTTACATAAAAACTTGCACAGAGATGTTTTAAAGCAGTTTTTTTTTCATAATTGTCCAAACTTAGAAACAACCAAATTATCTTTTAGTAGGTGAATAGATAAACTGTGGTACAACCAGACTAGAATATTATTCTGTGCTAAAAAGAAAAGAACTATTGAGCCATGAGAAGACCATGGAGTAAATCTACATGCATTCTATTAAGTGAAAAAAGCCAATCTGAAGTGACTATCTGACTTCAACCACGTGACATTCTGGCAACATTCTAGACACAGCTAAAAGATCAGTAGTTAGGAGAGGTTAGTGGACAGGGGGGGATGAACAGGCATAGAGGATTTTAAGGGCAGTGAAGCCATGCTGTGTACTACTATAACAGTGGATGCATATCATTATACACTTGTCAAAACTCAAAAAATGTACAGCACCAAGAGTGAACCCTAATGGACTTTGGTTGGTAATGATGTGTTCAAGTTGGTTCACCCATTGTAACAAATGCACTACTCCTGTGTGGGACTTTGATAGTGTGGGAGGCTGTGCTCATGTGGCATCAGGCAATGTATGGGAACTCTCTGTACTTTCTTTTCAACTTTTCTGAATGCCTAAAACTTCTCCAAGAAAATAAAGTTTATTTAAAAAAATAGGCAAAGGACTTGAATAGACCTTTCTCCAAGGAGATGTACACATGTCCAATAAGCACATGAAAAAATGCTCAAGATCATCTGTCATCAGGGAAATGCAAATCAAAACCACAATGAGATGCCACTTCGTACCATTAGTATGGCTATAATTTTTTTTAAAGGAAAATCACATGCATTGGAGATGATGAAGAAAAATCGGAATGCTTACACATTGCCAATGAGAACATAGAATGGTACAGCTACAGGAGAAAGGTAGCTTATCAAAAAGTTAAACATAAAATTATCGTTATGATCCAACACTTGCAATCCCAGATTGAAAATAGGTGTTCAAAAAACAAAAAAAGGAAGGCTTTATACATTAGTATTCATGGAAGCATTATTCATAAAAGCCAAATATCTATCATTTGGTGAGTGTATAGGCAAAATGTGGTATACCTGTACAATCAAATATTATTCGGGCATGGAAAGGAGTGAGGTCCTGACACATGCTACAACAGCAACGAATCTTGTAAACATGCTAAGTGAAAGACACCAGACACAAGCGGCTGCATCCAGTGTGAGTCCATTTATATAAAGTGTCCAGAATAGGCAAATCCAGAAAGACAGAAAGCAAATTAGTGGTTGCCAGAGAATTGGGGTAGAGGTGGGGAGTAACTGCTTAATAGGTATGGGGTGGCAGTAGTAAAAATGCAGAGAATTTGAGTCAGGTTGGTTGTACAATATTGTGTATATACTAAAAGCCTTTGAATTTTAAACTTTAAAATTATTAAAATTGTGAATTTGATGTTATGTGAATTTCACCTCAATTAAAACAATTTTTTAAATACTGAAACCAATGACATGAGAAATTATTTACTCATAAATAATGAAGTTATCAAACATGATGTGTGTAATAATCTAGTTCATTAGAAATAAACCAGCCATCTATAGAATTATCTATTATCTATAGGTAATTACAGGGTACATGTAACGTAAAACCAAGTTGCCTTGGGAGCCAGTTACAAACAGTGGTAACAATAAAATAGTAATTTAGACTCAAAATAATAACTTTATTTTTAAAAAATAGATTTTATTGTGTATATTTGAGGTTTACAACATGATGTTACAGGACACATATAGAAAGCAAAATAGTTCCTATAGTGAAGCAGATCAACACATCTGTCATCTCACAGTTACTTTTTTTGTGAACAAAGGAGCTAAGATCTACTAATTTGACAAGAGTCTCCAATACAGTACAATATTATTAACTTTAGTCCTGCTGTACATTAGATCTCTAGCCTTGTTCCTCCTACATATCTATTTTGTATGTTTGACCTGTATCTCTCCATTTCCTCTCTCTGCCCCTGTGGTAACCAATTCTCCATCTCCGTGTATTCCGTGTATGTGAGCTCTTTTTTTTTTTTTTTTTTAATCTACCTGTAAGTGAGAGCATGCAATATTTTTCCTTCTGTGTCTGGCTTATTATGCTTTTCATAATATCCTCCAGGTCAATCCATATTGTGGTTAATGGCAGGATCTTTTTTAAGGCTGAATAATATTCCATTATGTATATACACAGGATCCTTTCTTTATCCATTTATCAATGCATTTAGGTTGTTTCCACAACTAGGCTATTGTGAATAGTGCTATCGTGAACATGGGCGTACAGACATCTTTATGAGGTAGCAGTTCCATTTCCTCTGGGTGTGTACCCAGAAGTGGGATTGCTGTGTCATATGACAGTTCCATTTTTAATTTCTTTAGGAACCTCTGTATGTTTTCCAAAATAGCTATATCAATTATTGTACATTTCCACCAACAGTGTACCTTTTTTTCATACCCTGAACAAGACTTGTTATTGCTTGTGTTTTTTGAAAATAGCCATCTTTACAGTGGTGAGGCAATACCTCATAGTGGTTTTAATTTGCATTTTTCTTATGATTAGTAAGGATGAACACCTAGTTAGGATCTTTTAATCTTATAATCCCTTGAAATGTCAGGAGAAATTTACATTCATAATGTAATATACTTCACTAAAAGGAAGTCTAGTCTAGCAGGAGCCTCAAAACCAGATTAGATTCAAATTCAGCTCTTTCTCTTGTTAGCTTGGGAAAGTCATTTATTTAATCTTTCTGGGTTTTTTTTTCTATAGGGTAATTATACAGTAACTACCTAATAAAGTTGCTGTGAGGGTTAAGTGAATTAAAGTATAAAAGTTGCTTGGCATGGAGCCTTGCATATAGTAAGTGCCTAATAAATGTTAGCAAAGGAAACTTTCTAATCTTTAAAAACTTTTATGTTTAATTATTACAAGTACATAATAATTGTATATATTTGTAAGGTATATGCGATGTTTTGAAACAGGCATACACTGCAAATCAATTGAATCAGGGTAATTGGGGTATCCATCACCTCAGGCATTTATCATTTCTTTGTGTTAGGAACATTCCAGTCTATTCTTTTAGATATTATAAAGTGCATGCTAATGTGTTGACTATAGTCACTTCATTGTGCTATCAAAAGTTGTTCATTCTGTCTAGTTGATTATACTTTTGCACCCATCAACTACCCACCATTATCTTCCTCTTCCTGCTCTCCTTCCCAACTGGTGGTAACCATAATTCTACTTTCTGTCTTCATGAGATCAATTCAAACTCCTAATCTTATTTGCCATCATTCTTGATATTAGCTACACTTTAGCTTCACTCTTTCTGCTCCTCAAACTCCACTATTTTTTCCTCTATTTTCTTTTTCCATTAACAAGTGCTTTGCTGGTAACATTTTGTTCTTTTCAAGAGAAAGAACCAAATGAGGCTGGTTTGATCTCTCCTCATTCTCCACCTCATTTTTTATCCTCCATTCTTCACACAAGCTGAAAAACACAGAATTTCCCTTAGTAGTAAAAGCAGGAATATGTGGGTGTGAGAACCCAGAAAGAGCCTCCAGAAAAGTAGAAATACCTATAGCTGGTGGCCATCTTCATTTTTGTAACAGCTAACATACCAACTGTCACTGTGTAGCAGGCATTGTGCCAAGTACTTTACATTTATTATCTTTTTAAATTCTCACATTAAATCTTGTGTTTTTCCAACTTTTAAAAAATTCTACAATAAATATATTACTTCTATATGCAGAAAATTTTATTTGTAAATGCAGATTTACAAAATGAATAAACCCTGTTAAGGTGAAAGTCATCAGATTGGTGAAGTTCTAAGAACTATTGCAAGTAGAGTGTTGTTTAAAGAGTTCAGAATGTTTTACCTGGAAAGGGAGAAGAAATTGGAGTTATACATGCTCACTGTCTGCTGCTATTCAAAAGATAGTCAGTTGGAGGAGGAACTGGACTTGATCTCTTTGGTTTCAAAAAGTGAGCTAGAAGCAATGAAAAAAAATTCTAGGGAAGCTAGTTTTTGCTCTATATAAGACTACTTCTATCCCAAACAGTAATTCATCTAAATCAACAAATATTTACAGGTTTATACTTCCGGAAGAAGGTTGGACTAGGAAATGTCTAGGGTCATTTTCAACTCAGAAATTTTATTTTAATTTACATTAACAGATTAATCAGAGAGAAGATCCAATTTTACTTTTATGTAAAACTGAAAAAAAATGTCGTTCTATGTCAACCTTGGAAGAAAGACTGTCATGTCTGGGTAAGTAAATAATAATTGTAAAGCCTATGGATGGCTTCAATGCAATTGTCATACTGTTATCAAGAAACAGAAAGGGCTGGCTCCTTAAGCGTAGCACAGTGGTTATGGCGCCAGCCACATATACCAAGGCTGGCAGGTTTAAACCCAGCCCAGGACAGCTAAACAACAGTGACAACTGCAATAAAAAATAGCTGGGCTCTGTGGCAGGCACCTGTGGTCCCGGCTGATTGGGAGGCTGAGGTAAGAGAATCGCTTAGGCCCAAGAGTTGGAGGTTGCTGTGAGCTGTGATGCCACGGCACTCTACCAAGGGTGACACAGTGACATGCTGGAGAGAGAGAGAAGAAAGGAAAGGGAAGGGAAGGGGAAGCGGAAGGGGAAGGGGAAGGAGAAGAAGGGGAAGGGAAGGGAAGGGAAGGGAAGGGAAGGGAAGGAAAGGAAAGGAAAGAAAAAGAAAGAAAGAAAGAAACAGAAAGGCCTAAAAAGCAAAAAAGAAATGGCCTCTGTAGCAAGTGAAAAGACGACAGGACACCAAATTGATTTAAATCTGCAACCCACTTCTTTTTTTTTTTTTTTTTTTTTTTTTTTTGAGACTGTGTCACTATGTTGCCCTGGGTAGAGTACCATGGTGCCCTGGGTAAAGTACAATGGCGTCATAGCTCACGGCAACCTCCAACTCTTGGGCTTGAGCGATCCTCTTGCCTCAGCCTGTTAAGTTGCTGGGAATACAGGCACCGCTACAACGCCTGGCTATTTTTTGGTTCTAATTGTCATTGTTGTTTGGCAGGCCTGGGCTGGGTTCGAACCTGCCAACTCTGGTGTATGTGGCCCGCGTCCTAGCCGCTGAGCTACAGGCGCCGAGCCTGCACCCACTTCTTTTAATTTCCTTCTCCTTTCCCTGTAATCTTTTGCATGGTTGACATTCTCCAGCCATGAGACTCACCCGTCCATATCTGTGACACTGTAAGCCACAGGCTTCCTCATCTCTCTGAATTGCTTTTTTTCGTTTTGTAAAGCTGACACTTCCACTCATGTTAACTTTGTTGAGCACCAGATCTACCCTGGATTCTGCTTCACCTTCGGTCCCGCCTGCAGTATCCCTTGTGTCACCGACTCTCGCACAATAGGAGTCCTTGAAGCCGGAGTCCTTCTGTCCCCAGGTCTGATGGCTGCGAATCCTAGTAAAGCTGGGAAGCCTGAGCAGGACACCTTCGGAGCCCCGGGCTGGGCAGGCCGCAGGGCTCCGGCCAGAGGGCGCTAGCGCCAGTGCCTGCCACGCGCAGGAGCCCGGCAGGAGCGTCCCCACACGTCCTCAGTTAGCGGACTCGGGGGATCGCTCACTATCTTGTAAGAGGAGCCTCGTTCTCAGCACTCCCCACTGCCAGCTTGCTTCTCTGCCAGTTTCTCCCTGCCTGTGGCTGCCCACTCACTCTTCGCTTCAGAATCGGCCCCCTCCCCACCTTGACCCCCAAGGAGGCCCCCACCCCAGCTAGGACCCCAGGATCCTCTCTCCCGGTGAGGCAAGGACTCCTGCGGACGGGCTCCCGCGCTGGGTCCCCAGAGGGTTCTACCCACTCTGCAGCACCTGGAGCGGAGAGGAGTGGGTGTGTGGCTGAGGGCAGGGAGACAGCCCGGGAGGTGGAGTAGGTGGGGGACCGGGAAGGGCGCAGGGTCAGGAGGAGGAGATGAGAGGAGGCCACACAGGGGCTTTCGGTTTCCCGGGGTCTGATTGGAGGTTGGCCCGATGAGTCGGAGCTGGGGACGCGCCCATCTCCGCCGGCTTCAGCGAGAGCCGCTGGCTCGGCCCCTCCCCGGAGCCGCTTTGTCCCGGTGACGGCGGCGGAGGCTGCGGGGAGGAGCGGGGAGGAGGCAGAGACCCACTGGCCGACGGCCCCGGAGACCGGAGGCGGGGCGCGCCGCGCCCGCCCCCACGCGCGCTCGCACCGGCCGGCAGGTGAGCAGCCGCGCCGCGCCCGCAGTCGCCGGCCCCGCGGACCGCCCGAGCCGCCGCCTCCGTCTCCGCCTTTGCCAGCGCATCGCGGACGCTCAGCAGGTCGGTTATGTAACTACACCGGCCCCGCTCGCCCCTGCCCCCTGTCCCGCCTGGGCTGAGCGTGGTCTCCTGGTCACGCCGGGGGACCGCGGCGGGGGGCGGGCAAGCAAGGCCGGGTTTGGGGGCTGGGTAGGGGCGGCGGGGTGGTGGTGCTGTGTCTCCCCATTCAGTGGTCAGTCCCTGCCGCGAACGTGGGGACAGAGGTTTCCCAGGACCCCCCTCTAGGGGGCGCGGGTCTCCAAGAGCCCCTTCCCCATTCCTAGTGGCCGGAGGGTTCGCCCTCTTGGTAGCAGCAGCAGGTGCACGAGGGAAGGAGCGAGAATGACGCCTGTGATTCCCGGTACTGAGGCTTAGAGAAGGGGCTCCGGGAGGCTGTCTGGACACAGAAAGTAAAGGAGAAAACAGAGAAACCCTTTTCTTTCCAGTGCTTAAGGAAGGCGCTGGGGAGGGAAAAAGGTGTTTTGAGGTGCAGCGGGCTGGGAATTGTCCTGCATGGGATTATCGGGCTTGGGTCATCTAAAAATAACTTCAAGTTTGAAAAGTGAAATGGACGCGAGCGCAGTGTGCCGGGTTCGTGCTGCCTATGCGATGCTTCGCTCCAGAAGCCACCAAAGGGGACAGTCAAATCTCAGCCGCCCGATCCCTCCGCTCCCTCGCGGTCTCTCGGTTTCCAGGGTGCACTGGTTTGACTTTTAGTTAATGATTTACTCTCCAAGGCACTGCTGTCTCTTTCTTATCCCAAAATGAATTATAACAGTGCATCGTGCTTTGAATCTTTTCAGTTTCTTACATTGGGATAGAGGTGTTCAACGGACATCTGAATCCACGACCAAAGCATTTTTTTTTTCAAAGTCTCAGTTTCATAAAAACAAAAAAAGATTCTGGGCTCTTTTTAACATATAGCCCCACAACTTCCCGCAATTGGAGATCAGAGGACGCTCCAGCATTCCTGTGCAAATGTCTCCCTTCTTTCAGCCAGACTCCCACTGTAGTTATCTTGGGGGGTGGGTGCTTAAGACAAATAAGTTTTGAACAAGGCAAGTCAATTTTCACACCTTCGCGATCCTTCCCTACACCAACTACAACGTGATACAGATGTATCACAGGCACGGGGCAGCCTTTACAGACTGGTCCCCTCCATTCTGGAAACAAAGTGAAGTTGGAAGTGCCCAGAAGCTGGAAAGGACCAAGAAGCAGGTCGGCTCTGACTGTGGAACAAGGCAGGGGAGTGAGTATTTGGCTGCTTTTCAGTCTACTCATTGATTTTCTCTAGCTTTAGAGCTATTATATTAAGTACAATCAGTCATTGAGTGCAATTAGTCTAAAATGTGAGTTGCATATTGCTTTCAAATCCACTGCAAATCAAATCAGCATTTATTGAGTACCTGCTGATTGAATATGTGATTTTGTGGGGGAAAGTGCCCTCAACTCCAGCTATAGGATTCCAAGAGCCTTTAAAATGCCTAGTATGTACAGGTCCCACAGAACCCACCTAAATCTGGGAGGATGTGCCTCTCTCTCAAGTGATGAACGTTTAACAGACAGTGGGAACTTGATAGTTTTGTTTTTGCAAGTACACACCACACTCTTTAAAATATTACCTGCTTAATCATTTGCATATTACAGACTATTATTATATATTCTCTTTGCCGAAACTAACTTTGATAGTCACAGAGGTCTCCTTTTTTATGCATTTCTTTTTCTGTTCCATCCACTCAAAATGGATTCAGCAGTCATTTGTTAAGTGCCTTCTGTATGCTATGTATGTGCCAGAGGCTAAAGGAATGAGGTCTGTGCCTCCCAGGGGTCAGTCTAGCTAAAAAGAGGAACAAGAAGATAAATGATGATAATTCAACATGGTGAGTATTTAATGGAGATAGAAGCAAGTTTAGTGGGAGCCAAGGAACAGAAGAGTGGAAGGAATCTGGAAGAGTTTTCAGAGGAGTTTACATTTGAACTGGATCCTTGTGGGTGGTAAGAGTTCCTCCGTAGAAGAGGCGAGGTGTTCCACATTGAAGGAACAGCATAGACACATGCAGGAGGGTCACATCTAAAGCACACCTAAGTGTTCGGAGGTAAGTGGGTGCAGTGAGCCTGAGTTGTGATTATACCCTGCCTAGGAGGAGAATCTGTGCAGCCTTTAATGGGAGAAATGATTTAATCTTACTCATATTTTGCAGAAGTAGCTGTGGAGGGGGTGAGGAGGTGGGGTTGCAGAGAGTAATGAGCTCTGATTTTAGAACATTGGAGTGGTCCAGCCCTCCCACCCAAAAAAAGTGTAAAAAATAAAAGAAAATGCCTGAACCAGACTGAATAGGGGAAAGAGATTCACAGAAAGCCATTTCAGAGGGAAAATCAGTAGTTGTTGGTCACCAAGTGTGTGTGTGTGTGGGGGGGTGGTTATTGAAGGAGAAGCTTAGACATCTAGATGGAGGGTTAGGCTTTTAACTGAGTTGAGGAATAAATGAGAAAGAGCAGGTTTGAGAAAGATGGGGAATTTTTATTTTGAATAACCACATGAAAATGCTCAGTAGGCACTTTTATTTTCAAAGGTGCGTCCTTCATTCCTGGTGTTAATTTTCTACTGATCTTAACTTAACCTTCATTCCTGGAACTGTCCCAGGCTTTCTTTGGAGAAGAGGGAGGTGAACTCGATAGTGAGAAGTTGTCTCTGCCTTGATTCCCAAAAGTAAAAGTATGAACTCAGTTATTTGAACTACTACAATGGTAGTGATAATGATAACAATAATAATATCATTATTAACCCTTTATTCAGTGGTTACTATATGCTGAGCACAAAGAAGTTAAGTGTGTACTGTCACATTTCACCCTTCCTTCAACTGTATGTGGCAGGTGCTGTTGTGATGCTCACATAATTGACCATAAAACTGAGGCAAGGAAAGGATACCTTGACTAGGGTGCAATGAGTAAGAGGCGCGGCAAGGGGAAGCCCTGGCTCTGATCAGCATTCGGAATCGCGGTATGAATTAACATGCTGTAACAACTCCTGTTTTAGCCTGGAATGTGTTTTTTAACCTAGGTTTGAATATCTGTGGCTGATGTCATAAAGGGGAACTAGACTGAGTCAGGGTTGTGCGCCTGATTTGCTGTGTGACTTTGGCAAAGCCGCATCCCCTGTCAGGCCTTAATTATTTTAACTCTGTATATTAATGGGAGAAGAGTTTGTTCAGATGCCCTCTAAGGAGTCTTGGCATCCGGGAGTCCTGCTGCCTTATCTCAAGTTCTACTCCTGGAGCTATTGATTTGGCTAACACTGTACCTGTCTGGTGACTTAAAATAGGAATACCTTCAAAAGGATTAACTCAAACAGGTGGATTGTCTTTAACAGCTTGCTGTGAACTAATCCATCACAAAGAGCTAATGCAGGGTCCCAGATATTGGGGGAGTTCCGTTCAGGACTGGGAACTTTGCAGGAACACGGACTTAGAGGAATCTGTGTGGTCATTAATCATTTCTTTACTTTAGACATTTACTTGAAGTCTACAAAAGTTTCCCCCTCTGAAAAACTGGGGTGATTAATACATACGTTGTAAGGTTGTTGTAAGGATTAAGGCAGGCACTAGACATAAGTCAACCTCATTGAAGATGCTCAGGGACTAGGGGGTCTTTACCTCTGTTCGCCTGGGTAGTAGACATGTACAAAGGGAAGGTAGAGTGCTCCTGAAGACAAACTCTCCTACTTCACAGTTTTGATAGGGGCCACCCCTTAGTTGAGTATCGTCTATGTAAGAAAGAAGTACAGTCTCAGCAACCATAGCTCAGTGAGTAGGGCACCAGTCACATACTCCAAGGCTGGCGGGATGGAGTCCGGCCCTGGCCTGCTAAACAGGAATGACAGCTGCAACCAAAAAATAGCCAGGAGTTGTGGTGGGAGCCGATAGTCCCAGTTACTTGGGAGGCTGAGGCAAAAGAATTGCTTAAGCCCAAGAGTTTGAGGTTGCTGGGACCTGTGATGCTGTGTTACCAAGGGTGACATAGTGAGATTCTGTCTCAGAAAAGGAAAAAAAAAAAAAAAAGGAGTACATATTGGTAATATAAAACCAATTAAACACAACATTAAACACTGTTCAAAATGTGAACCTCTCATGTATATATTAATAAATTACCCTCTTAGATATAAAGAAGTGCTTCATAACACATAGTTTGGAACTCTTTTTTCCCCAGTTTATAAGGAGGCCAAGATTGCTATAAAGAAGTAGTATTGCCTAAGTAGAATTCTCTCACTAGAGCATAAAATATAGACAGGATGGAATGGCTTCTTATTCTGCGTGTATCTGTGCATGTACTTCAACTTGAATTTCTTTCTTTCTTTTTTTTTTTTTTTTTTTTGCAGTTTTGGCCAGGGCTGGGCTTGAACCCGCCACCCCCAGTATATGGGGCTGGTGCCCTACTCCTTGAGCCACAGGCCCCGCCCACATTTCTATCTTTCTGAAGAGCTTTCTGCCTTTGCCGGTAAAATGTTCCCTGTCCTTGTATCTTTTTGATTGTTATCACCTGTCAGGTGTCACACATTGTAGGCTAATCTACAGGAGCTAAAGACTTTTTTTAAAAGATGGAAGCACTAAACTCAACTGAAACCATTTTTAAATCCTTTGAAAAATAATAAAGTATGTGACCATGAATGGTACTTTCTAGTTAAAAAAATGCATCCAAAAATAGCTCAAACTTCCTGCAGTTCAGAATGCCTGCAGAAAATACTTTCTACAGTAAGGACGAGAAGGGCCTTATTTTCTTATCTGATCTCCCATGCTCAACTTACTTTAAAGTGAGGCATGAAACGATGGAATGTATGATTAAAAGACCTTTGAATGGTAGCAACTGAACAAAAGAATTGTACAATTTTAAAGCTAGATCGTAGTTTTTATTACTGCTACTTGGTACTTCATGGGAATAACTGATTTATTGTTTCAGGAAAGTGGGCTTTGCCTGCTACAAAATATTATAAGTTCTACAAAATATTATAAGTTCTCTGAGGCCACGGGCCATGCCTTAGTACTTCTCTGACAGTGTTGTGGACTGGCATGGAAGGAACTTGGCATGAAAATGCTTGGATTCTAGTCCTGGTGCTGTCATTTCCCAGCTACATAACCTTGAGCCTCCCAATGACCTAACAGTCATAGGAATTGGCATTGGTTGGATGCTGTCCCGGTCCAGACACTTTGTTAGCATGCTGTATGCTTTTAATCCATACAACAGCTCCATGAGGTGGGTATTACCATCACTGTTTACACATAGCACGCCTTGAGAATCAGGGAGAAAAAGCCACCCAGTGCCAGGTCTCTGGGTTGTAGTTTTCTTATCTTTAGAATTAGGAAAATAATACTTTATCTCTTCCACTTACAGAGGTCCAAAGGTGACATGCTACCAGTTCATGAATGTGCCCTAAAAAATGGAGTGCTCTGCACAGACTTTGAGAATGCTTGTGGGCATAGGGGACCTTCCAGGAGATCAGCTGTAGTTGGGCCTGGCAGAGTACCAAGGCTGTGAGGGGAGGGAGGTCCACTGTATATAAAAGACATTTATAGATACATTAATAATTAATACTGTATTTCCTTAGCCTGTCTGTTCTTGGGTACCTTTTTATTTTCTTTAAGGAATATTTGTTGACAGTACCAAGTATGGGCAGGGCCCTGCCAGGCCAGACCAGGGGGAGGCTGCTTAGAGCATGGAACTGGGCCCAGCTGGTGAATGGGGAAGGAGACCATGGTTTTCAGAGAAGTGGTTGCCAGGGGGCTGTTTTAGCATAAACAGAGAAGGCTGAAGTCAAAACCATGGTCAGGAAAGGGATAACCATGATGTGCAGTGCAAGAAGTCATCAGCAGAGTTTACAGCAAGTGGGAGTGACAAAGAGTCTGCTCAAGAAAGGTAGAAATATTTCCCAGTATCTGCTGAGAACATTTTCTATAAAAACTTTGGAAAACATAGGAAAGTATATAAAGAAAATTAAAATCACACATATTACTCCAGGTGAAAGGTAATGACTATCAGTATTTTGGTATTTTTCCTTTTAGTCTTCTTGAAATCTGCGTAACTTTACAGAATTGGGATCATGACTGTATAGAATTTTGCATCCTACGTATTTCACCAAACATTTTAAATAACTTTTCATGTTTAATCGACAGTCTTTTTAAACATTGTTTTCAGTCTCCAAGTATGTAGCTGCATAGCGCCCCCATGTATAATTTTACCATGACTCATTTACACTCTCCCATATTGTTGAACATTCAGATGGTTCCCAATTACTCAAAAGATTATAAAACTTTGATAAACATCTTTGCGCATAATCTTTTTCTATGTTTTGGTTTTTTTCCAAGGATAGATTGTTAGAAGTGAAATTATTGGCCCCCAAAGATGGACCTTCTTAAGGTTTTCTCTATATGGATATTGACATTGCTTTTAATTGCTTTTTCAGGAGGTTGTGCTAATGAACATTCCCACAAGCAATGCATGAGAATGCACATCTCACCTGTCCTGTCTGTGAGCATTCTTCCCGGTGAGGATAAGGGCTGGATGTTCTCAGTGCTCCCCAAAGAAACCCCCCACTCTGGAAATACTTATGCCTAACTGTTGGTTCAAGGAGGTTAGGCTTTTTTTTAGGGAGTGGAGGATGGGTGGGTAGGGATTTAGTAGATTTAACATGCATTAGTGTTTGTGGGAAAGGTGATTTTCATGGATTCGCTTCTCACCCCATGAGCTGCCTGGCACATGGATCTGGTGACCAGAGCGAGCCCTGACCATTGACAGCTGTCATCATCGCAGCCTGCTGAGCTGCTAAGGCTGACTTAAAATAAGTAGAAACAGCAACTTCTGCTCAAGTGGGGACTGGTTCAGTTTGCATCTTCTGACTCCTCTGTTCAGTGAAACAGAGCTTTCAAATCTTAAAATTATTGACAGCAAATGTGCGTACTTATTCCCATTAGTTTTAGAGTTGCTTTTGTTGATTTTAACTGGCTCCCCTTTCACTTTGGGGCAGACTTCACAGGCGCATCTTTTTTCATCTTCTACTCATTTGAGACACAATGCAGAATAATCCATTTTGAGTAAATAGGATAACCAGTTGGAATTTTCTTTAAAATCTTAATGGTCATGAATGGTCAAGAATGTTCCATTGCTAAACAGTCGTTAATCTAGAATTTTAATTTGATGACTAATCAGGTTAGTCTTTCTCCAAAACATTCTCTGCATTTGCTTTTGGGCTACCATATTAACTATAGAATTTGATTGTATTGACCAATTTATTGAGGTATACAACCAATTTGAATTATTTTCCCCTGTGGAAGTATCTGAAAGGCAGTTTAAGTTAATATAATTTATTTTTTATTTTGATCTCTGTTAAAGCTAATAGCCCAGTCAGTACCTGGCCAATACAAATCAACGCCCAATTTATATTTCTCTTTTGAGGTTTAATAATTTGTCAAGAAAGAAATATCAGCATATGAATTTTGAAATAGATGATGGTAAATTCAGATAAATGAATTGTAGTTCAAATAAATTCTGTTTGCTCAAGAGCAAAATCTCTTAGCCTTGACAAGAAAAGGAATGTACTAATTCATGAATATGTTAATTTTTATGTTAATTTTTTCCTGCTGTGGGCATTAATGGTATTCACTTGATCTTTTGTGTTATACAAACAACCCTCTGTTTTGAAAAGGGTTACATTTTGGTTGGGAAGACATTCAGCAACTGGCATATCACAAAGTGTGTTTATTTGGTGTCCTTATTTCTTATTTCTCTGTCTTGGTGATTTCTGTTCAACGCATAGCTGTTGTCTAGCATTGAACTTCAAATTTGACAGGAGACATTTAGGTAAAGCTCTGAATTGAAATATTTACTCAACTGGAATTTTCAAGGGCTTACCCTCTGATCTTGTGTCTAAGTGCCATAGCACATGAGGACTCCATGGGAATTTTCGTCTTGCACCCTGGACTTTGGTTTGATTTCATCCTCCTGAGATAGGATGGTAGGGAAAAAGGAATTCTTCTCATTCTGTTAGCATGCCCACTGAGAGGTCTGGTAGACTTTGTTCTGGAAGGTTAGGAAGGCTTTCACAGACGTGAAAGAACAATTTGAACAAAAGTCTGTTGCTGGAATCTGGGGCGCAGAGCGACGTCACAGAGGCTAAGATCTGCTGAAGGAATTATATGGAATAAGAGAGGCTATACACTCTCTTAGGCATGTAGCAAGAAATCTTTATTTTAACACAGCTTATATAGCCAATACTACATGTTTACACTATTAATCAATAATCTTATGATGTATATATCATCCATCTAAAACCTGGTGACTTGATTCTCATGATCATCACCTGACCACCTCATGACCAGGCCATCACTGGTCTGGCGCCCTCCTGTCTATTGACCAACTAACACAATACGCTATTAACTATTGTCTTTTACCAACATTACATCTAAAATTAAATCCAAACCATAAAGCAAACTCTGGGAGAATAAGTTTCTTGAATGTGAGAACCTTAACAGACCATCTGGAAGTGGTTATTCATTCTCTAGAAGTGGTGGAGATTCCTAAGATATACAGAAGACTTGCCTGCAAGCCCTGCCTTCAAGACCAAGCCTTTTTCACTGAAGCATTACCTTCCACAAGAGCTGGCCTAAGGTCAAAATGGAGTTCTATCCCAGTCTCTCCTTCCCAACTCACTTAAAAGCTTCAAACCTGTTCTCACGGAATGAATCTGTTCAAAGGCACCTATAGGCTTTTTGCCTATAAAGGTCAGCTCCAGGTGGAGGTGATATGGAATGGTAAACCTGAATAGCTTCCCTCTGCTCCCCTGCATCCAAATTACCTTGATTCAAGTTGACAACCATTCATTCAGCTATATGAAAACTGCTCAGATGGTTAAAGTAGAAGCTAGGGACTTTAAGAAATTTGGGGTGGCTTTATATGGGCCCAACTATGTTCTAGTGAAATCATTAGTAGCTTACATGGGATGTAGAGCCATCCACAGCGGCCCTTGGGGAACCCCAGGCGGGTAGTCCCCCCTTGTGTGGCCCTCTGCTCTTTCCTGCTTCTGTGCATTAACCTGGTCAGCTCCTGGGAGGCCATATGGCAAGCACTGAAGGGAATGACCGTGTCAGATTCATGGAGGAACCTTCTGGGTCTCCATGTGTGGAAATCTCCAAATGTGGCAGTTCCTCATGATGCTTCCAGTTTTGTTCTTTAAAATAACTCTTAAAATGTCACACTTATATAAGTATGACTGTACTTATCAAAAAGGCTCCTGTCTTGGGCAATAAGAACCAAACATATGCCATGCTTTGAATGTCTGTCTTTACCCTTCATGTAACACCTTCTTCTTAGCTGAACCGTTATGATATCCTTGCTGTCACTCCTGGCTATTGTCTTACAGTTCAAACCAAGGTGTGATACTATGAGAAGGTTATTTTATCTGAACAAAATTAGAAATATCTTAATGACTATGCATGAAAACCAATCCTGGGTATTTTTATGACAGTGTACATTTCAAGGGCATATCTTACAGGAACGAAAATTCAAAGAATAATAAGGTTAGAGACCTTTAGCTAACTGGTATTAATGACTGATTGCTGCATATTAGGAGCCCAACATGATGGATTTCCCATGGGACCACAAGGGAATCCCTCCATCCTTCTATTCTCCCCAGAGACCATGAATTCTCTTTGAATCAGTCCATTTCCATAGACATTCTGCCAGCTCAAAGCAGAATCTGCCTCTGACTTTTCAGGAACTTCTTTCCCTTTAGTCTGTCTTCATTCTTCTTCTTACCCTCATCTCAGTGATCAAGAGGGTCGGAAAAGCTACAATAATGTGCCCTCCTCCCCACAAGATGGAAAGATAAAGGTATAGACATTCTTCTTCCTCTAGAAAGGAAGAGAATGTTCAGATGGAAGAATATAAACACATAACTGGGGGATGATTTTTTTAACATTAAAAAAAACAACCTAGTAGTCATTTGAGGCCAGTTGATGAGCATCTAACCTTGGTTCATTATCTAGTTTGGTGAAAGCTTATCTGTAAGATAAAAGTTTTATTTTGTTTTGGCCAATGTTTTTTGTTGTGGTTTGTTTGTTTTTTAGTAGGCCCAGGCTGGGTTTGAAGCCGCCACCCTTGGTACACAGGGCCTGCGCTTTATTGAGTTTCAGATGCCCAGCTGGCCATATATTTTTTTTTAATTTTAATTATTCCTTTTTTTTTTAAATCAAGCCCGTCCTTTCACTGATTTTCCAAAGTGTCAACAAAATGATGCTTCTTCTTACTTTTGAATTCTTATTATTGAGATATTTGGATGCATGCATTATAGTATCCTAATCATTACTTAAACACATCATTTTTATACCTCTTTCCTTATCCTAAGATTGGTAGTGGTTGTTTTTAAAACAATATACTAATATTATTATGAAGTTATTCTTCTTACATTGTCGGGTTTCTGTCATTCATGTCTGTTGTCAATCACAGCCTTGTAAATGCTGCCAAATACACACATTTCTTCTCCTAATTGCAAATTGACTTTTTATGGCTACTTATTACACAACCCCAGGAGACCAATAGCAATAATTGAGACATAGTTGCTAGAGACTAGATATTATTTCTTCAGCTTCCTATTCTAATAAATAACGAACCACCAAGTTGTGTATAAATAAATCAAAAGTCTTTGTAATAAATAACAAAGTAAGAAGCAATTGCATACTATTTGCAAAAATAGTTATAGAAATGCTAGCTATAATAATCAGAATGAGAATTATCAATGAGAACCAATTTAGAGAACATTGCAACTGTATAAAATTATAATTGGACATTATATCTTGAATGTTTTTTTGAAATTCTAGTTTTCCTTCAAATCACATATCTTCTTTATTTTCTCAATTCCTAAACCCTTAAAAAAGTCACCATTCAGTTTGGGGGGGGGGTCACGCAAAAAAAAAAAAAGCCAACATTCTTTATTGAATCTATGTTTATGGTTCCATTCACTCATGTATTTCATTAATTCATTTTCTGTTACTGTGAACCAGTATTATGCTAGCCACTACAATATTGAAAATATATACAAAACTCTACCTTTAGTGAAATTAGACTCCTGTAGACATTAAGCTTCTTACTCACTTACCTACACGTGCCTCTGGACCAGTGATTTTTAACCTCTGTGCTAAGGATCTTAGGTATGCCACGAACATTTTTAAAGATTATTAATTAAATTATTTGTGAAAGATGTTCAAACCACAGAAATTATATTCTTTGTTTTATATCAACATAATTTAAGTGTGCTACTGAAGTTTAACTACAAGTTCAAGTGTGCCATGAGATTTTTAAAAGTTGAAGAACACTGGTATATTTGTGTTCACCTAAGGATGAAAATCCTTCTCACTCATTCATCCTGGCCCCTGTTACATTCATCACAACAGCCTTGCATATGGTAGGCACTCAACTAGTGGTGAAACAACTTACTGTCCATTATATCCATTCTAAATATTCAGAAACACACCTTGAAATATCAACACCTTCACGTGTCTTTAAATCCTTTGTTCTACTCACGTATTTGTTAACTATAAAAATAAGCAACTCTACAAGATAGGTTTATCTGTTTTCACTGTGGGTGTGAGTAGGCTTCTTCTTTCTAGAGTGTGACCCAGTACCATATCTCTATTATGTAACAACGCCCAAATATGATTGATAGCACTGTCTGAATTTCCCTCAGGCCGACATGTTAAAGGCTTCTTCTATCTCAAACTCAAATTATTTTGAAATGCTTGTGTTTTGGTAAGACAGTGCATCCTCCCCTCTCTTGAGGCACTTGGATATAAAGCAACTAAACAGAAATAACTGTGGGTATTTATCGAGCCCCTATGAAACACCAGGCACTGGGCTAAGGACTTCTCATGTGTTATTTATCACGTGGTCTTCTCAACAACGCTGGGAGGTGGCTTCTAGTTCTTATCCCTATGTTATGTAGATAAGGACACTGAGGCTCAGGGAGGTCCAGTAACTTGCTTATGGTCGTACAGGTAATAAATGGGGAAGCCAGGACTCACCAATGGTCCCTGTCTCCACAACCCTCCATGCCTGGTCACAGTGAAATTTGCAGAGCCATTTGCAGGGGAAAGGCATGGGACTTCCATGGGATGATTCTTAAATTGTGTTGTTTTTATTTCGCTGCTAATCTAAACTAGCATTAGCATATTCCGGGTCATCCAGATGAGCACTTTATAGTGAATAATGCTGCTGCATGTTCATGGTGCCTGAATTCATGTCTCTTATTCATGATCAAGTTGGTGCCCATGCTTCTTTAGTTGCCGTGGGTTGATGGGAATGAACAGTGGACTTACTATGTAACTAGCTTCAAGTGAAGGCCATGTGACTCATGCTACACTGGTCCAGTAAATGATGCATTTTGCTGTGAATGAGGAATTGTGACAGAAAGGAGGAGGGTCCTACTACTCAGTGACAAGAGTATTCTTAACTCCAAAATACCTGCATTGTGGTTTTCAGTACTGAAGTCATAATGAGAATGGAGGGTGACTTTTAGCAAAACATTGTCACCTGAATATTAAGTCAACGTTAATTTGAACTGAACTAGTGTTGCAGTTTTATTTGTATCCACTTAGAACATTTAGCTGGCATTTGAAAATTTTAGAGCAGCTGAAAATGTAACTTACTTTTTTGTTTGTACATATTTAAGTATCATCTCAATAAAAACCACTGAAGTCAAAAATCGAGAGGGAAAGCAATATAATTTATTTTTTTCCTAAAATAATCTGCGCATTTTTCAAGATGAAGCATACTGAATTATTCTGCAATACATAACAAAAACCTACCATTCAAAAAAATGCTCCCACACTCACCAAGGGACTGGCCTGCTCACTCTGAGTCTTCTTGAGGGATAAGGCATTGACATTTCTTGTCAACCTGTAAATATTATCCGGGACGGCTGAGGTCTGACCTTGGGTGAAACTCTGTGTTACTATGATTCTTTAATGCACCTCTGCCTGGCCCTGTCAGTCAGCTTGCTTTTAGATTCTTTGTCCCTCTTTCTCCTGGTTCTGATAACTGACAGTTGTGAATGCACATTGTCCATGGTTACAGTCATTCCCTTATCACCGTAAAGATTGGCGAATTTGGGCTAGGAAGTAGGACCAGCTCCACCTAAGCAGGAAAGATAATGGCAGTGCATTAGAATTTTAAAAGGCTCTGGGTTAAAAGTTGTCAGAGTGTCCAAAATGATGACGTTAGTTACTTTTGGTGAAAGGAAAGGCAAGCCCTTGTAGACCCTCAGAGAGAAGATAATGTCTAATGATGTATTTATCCTTAAGCTCTTTGGTATTGCTTATGATTAATTTCTAGGACATTAGAATAGAGGACTGTGACTTCCAATGGAAAGAGAAGAAAAGCTGATTTTATGGCCTTTGGACATGAAGGAGTAGGAAGCCAGGAAGTAAAGGCTGCTGTAAGAGTAATGCCAACCATGGGTAGCCTAGGGCCACCATGTAGAAGAGGGGGCGTTTTTTTTTTCTATATATAACTTGCTATCCTCTACTTATTCAAAATTTTAATAAAGCTTTTCTATTTTAATAAAATGTGCTATGTTTGTTGTCATTATCATTATTCCCTGACAGCCTACTTGGTGCAGAGAGTGGAGAATCCGCAGAGCTGGGCTTCAGTCCTGGTTGGTTGTGGTTTCCCTTTGAGAAATTAGGCCTTAGCAACCTTTGGGTTTCCTAGTTTTACATCATTAAGGGGTTGGGCAAAATAATCGCTGAAGTTGCTGCCAGCTCCCTAACCCATTGTATATTCTAGTCTTTGCAACAGATCATTATAGCATCCTTAGAGCTTGTGTCTCATGAAAATGACCACTGGTAATTGTTACTGTTATTATTTTAATGCTCATCTTCAAAGACAGGACTATTCTGAAACAGGGGCTATGGGAGTTTTTACTTTTGTCATCTCTAATGATAGAGGTATTCAATAGCTTTTGAGGGCATCTTTAGGAAGAGCTTGAACCACCAGCTCATCAAACATTTCCATATGTTTTGTAGGAATTGTTAACTTTATTTTATTTTCATAATTTGTTACATTTTTGAGTCTGTTGCCTAGCAAAGCTCTTCAGTAGATAGTATTTATATTAATAGGTAACACTTATCTAGATCGTATGTACAGGGTGTTACTGTAAGGCTTTTACCCATATCTTGACATGTGATCCTCCAGTTTCTCCATCCACATTTGACAGATGAGGACACTGAGGCACAAAGAAGTTAAATAATTTTTCCAAGGCCACACGGCTGACAGGTGGCACAGGTGCAATCAGTTCAAAACCAGGCAACAGCACTCAGTGTCTGTGTTTTTATTATTTAATTTAATTTAATTATTGTGTTACAACATATATATATTTAATAGATCTGACATATACCCTTGCAATATACACCATGGGTGTGATCCTACCATTCACCCTCCCTCCATCTGACCTTCTCCCTCCCCTTCCATCCCTCCCTCCTTTATCCTGGGCCATAGTTGTGATCTAGTCTTCATATGAAAGAGGGAGTGATTGTAAATTAGTTTCATAATAGTACTGAGTACATTGGAGACTTTCCTCTCCATTCTTGAGATATTTTACTCAGTAGGATATGTTCGAGCTCCATCCATATAAACATAAAAGAGGTAAAGTCTCCATCTTTTTTTAAGGCTGCATAATATTCTGTGGTATACATATACCACAATTTATTAATCCATTTATGGGTCGATGGGTACTTGGGCTTCTTTCATGACTTGGCTATTATGAATTGAGCTGCAGTGAACAATCTGGTGCAAATATCTTTGTTATAAAGCGACTTTTGGTCTTTTGAATGTACACATAGTAGAGGAATTGCAGGATCAAACAGCAGGTCTACTTTTAGATCCCTGAGTATTCTCCATACTTCTTTCCAAAAGGGACGTATTAGCTTGCACTCCCACTAGCAGTGAAGAAGTGTTTCCTTTTCTCCACATGCACACCAACATCTGTAGTTTTGGGATTTTGTTATGTGAGCCACTCTTACTGGAGTTACATGATATCTCAAAGTGGTTTTGATTTGCATTTCTCTGATGATTAAAGATGATGAGCATTTTTTTCTTGTGTTTATAGGCCATGTGCCTATCTTCTTCAAAGAAGCTTCTGTTCAAGTCCCTTGCCCACAATGAAATGGGATTATTTGTTCTTTTCTTATCAATAAGTTTGAGTTTTCTGTGGATTCTGGTTATCAAACCTTTGTCAGAAACATAACCTGCAAATATCCTCTCCCATTCTGAGGGCTGTTTGCTTGCTTTACTTACTGTGTTCTTGGCTGTGCAGAAGCCCTTACCTTTTATGAAATAAACAGGTTTCAGATATTTACGTGGACTAAGGGGAAAAACATTTCAAGAGCTTCTGGAAGATTCTTTTACAGCAAAACAGCAAATTTCTTTTTGTAAAAAATTGAACAATGTCACAATATACCTCACCTTAGAAATCTCCAAAAAGCCTAAAATAATTACCTAATTTATGATAAGAGAAAAAGGGGTGTTAAAATAATAAGACAGATGATGTTCACCTACAGAAAAGCAAGCCTTGATTTTCTCCTAAGAATGTGGCAGGGCACTGGCATACCAATTCTTGAAAGAAAATTCTGCAGCCCTGCTGCTTTTTTTTCTTTCTTGACTCTCTCACTCCTTAATCCTGTTAAATTTATCTTTTGCTCCCCCTCTGTGGAATTGTGCTTTTGAAAGTCGAGGAACTCCAATCTGGAGTAATGTTGAAAAGTTAGAATACTGTCTCTGTTTTATAAATTTATTCTCATTCCTTTCATGAGGTATTATGTAAAGACTATCCTTAAAGAATAAAATTACAGAAGAAAATGGCTTAGTATTTGTTGATATTTATAATAAATTACTCAGACCTCAGTGATAACCAGCAGTTTTCAGTATCAGTCATTTATCTGATAATTTATCAGTTAAAAAAAGAATGCCAAGTTAATTTTAGGTAACTTGTGGTTTCATCTTTAAAAATACTACTGCAACCATGAACTGGCCTTGCGTCTACTGTACTAGCACGGCCATTGTCATGTTTTATATGCTGTTGTTATTTGCATTTGGTTCCTGGTGGTAGTAGAGACTTTCTTAGAGTCTATCACAATTTTGAGATTTAATTGGTAGATAACAAATTACAGTTTACCATTAAAAAGAGTAAAGAAAGGGAAAAAATAGCCCAGGCAGCCAGTTAAGCCACTCATTCCACTGGACATTTATTGAGTGCCTGTTGTATGCTGAGTATTGAGATAGGTAAGCGTATGTGTGAGTGTGTGTGTGTGTGTTTGAGATGTGTCCTTGCTGTTGAGAAGCTACAGGGTGGGGCCATGACTGATTATCACAGAGGATCTGTGTACCATAAGACATTATGTATGGCAAAAGAAAGGAGAGAAAAGCATTGGTATTCTTTAGGAGTTTGCAAATTACTAGGAGAACACAAAACAGTGTATGTGCACGTAAACATGATTTGTAGAAACAAACGTGCATATAACTAATCAAAGTGTCCTAAAAAACAACTGCTGAGAATTCAGGGCTGTGAAGCCCAGGAAAATCACATTGTCACTTAAATGAACAAGTACATTCATCTGGAAAATGAAATTTGAGATATAAGCGTTGTAGTCTGAACTAGCTGAGTTAGTCCCACTCAGGCTTTTTCTCCTCTGTGCTACCAAAAGGCACCATGCATTGTTCTTCTCCAGGTATTAATCTCTGTATCTTTTTCCTTCAGAACAGTGTTTCTGTACCCTGGAATAGGATTGATTATTGGCTTAAATCGGTATGTCCTCTGAGTTCTTTGATTTTTCAAGGAGATTTATGTGTTTAGGAGTGGGCTAAGACCAAGGTTGAGTTTTGATTCCGCTACTCCTTCAAGATTTCAAGTGAGTCTGTGTCATGTACCAAGTACCATGCTGAACTCTAGAGATTAACTCTAGAGATACAACATGAGCAAGGTAGACATTTACAGAGTGTAGTGGGAGGAGAGACAGCAAGGCAATCATGCTAGAGCAAGGTAAGGGCTGTGATGGAGAAATACAGCATGGTGGGGACTTTGTCTTGGAGTTAGACATCTTCAGTATCCTCTCTGCTGCCTGGCTGAGCACTGGGGAATGGGGAGGGTCACAGAGAGATTTGGCAGAGGTTAAACAGGAGAACTACAAAGGGACTAACTGTTAGTCTTAGTTGGGTACCTACAATATAGCTCTGTGTTACAGAATGTTGCTGTTTAAAGAAAGTGCCAACACATCCATCTTTAGAACTTATGTGTGTGCTTCTATGTAAAGAGAAAATCTGCAGCCTTTTAAATTTGGATTTCTATTACATTGTTTGGAATTTGGGATGTATTTTTTCCTAGAGTAACCTCATAAATTATGACATAATCCTGAGACTAGTGCAAAAACCTGTTCTATGCATGATATACTTGATGTAAAGTACAGGATCTCCGAGGGATCTTAAAAACTAGGTTGCTGTGGGAAAACCTTCAGAATTGGAATACAGCCAAGGTAACTTTCCCCTCTGTAGCCTTTACAACGTTTCCTTTGTTCCACTCTCCTCCTTACTGAGCAATGTGAAGAAGTATTCCACCAGGTCCAGGTCCCTGGGTCCTGGGAGAGGGACTCCAGTGGAGGGAGGGGCTAGCAGGTGATAAGAGGTATGTGCACCTGGTTGTTGATTGTTGAGGGAGGTTCCCTTGCTATAAGTAAGTGCTTCACATGTATTATCTCATTGAATCCTTACAGCAGATCCCATGAGATGGTGCCTCTCCTAGTTCTCTAAAATGCTGGTGTATTCTAGGTATTCTAGGGCTCAGAACTAGAACGCAACCATCCAGTCATATAGCTCTGTCACCTGTGATATCCCCCTTTTCCCCTGAATTCTGCACTTCTGGCACAGCTGTTCATCACTAGATGAATAGCAGGAATCTTCAACTTGACATCTGCTAAATTTCTGATTTCATCCTTCCAATCTTGCTCCTCCCACAGTCTACTCCCTCTCCATAAATGGCAGCTTTGTTGCTCCCAGGTACCCAAGCCAAAACCTTGTCATTGCCCTTGGATCTTCTCCCACTCCATCTCCAATCCATCAGCAAATGCTATCAGCACATGAAGAATACTCACATTTTTATTGCTTTTCACTATTCTGCTGCTCTTTGTTCTATATCACCATCATCTCCTGCCTGCATTACTGCAATAGCTTCATGTTAGGTCTCCTATTTCCAGTCTTGCTCCATTGTTCTAGTCTTCATATAGCAGTCAGATAAATTATTTTAAAATGTAAGTCCACATACTCTGATGTTTCTCTGTTCAGAACCCTCTAGTGACTTCCCATCCCAGAGAAAACCAAACTCCTTTCCATGGCCTGTAAGGCCAAGTGTTCTGGTCTCTTGTTTTCCCTCTGAACTCATTTCATATACTCTCTCTTCCTTACTGGCCTTCCCTTCTTCCTCATCTATTAGAGAAAGAGTCCTGACCACCCATATGTAAAATAGCAAATGCCCCATACTACAGCCATGCCACACAGGTTTCAATGGACTGGTAGAAACACTCTGAAGGGTATCTGTGTCTTCCAGAGGAGGGAAAATGAAGGGAATGAAGAGAGGTGAGTTGATGAGGAGGCACGCGAATGAAGACTGACAGCCACACGTGGTGAAGACAAACTTCATCCTTTCCATATCCAAGCCAAAGGCAGACCAAGTGTATGAGGTCAGAACTAGTGAAATGTGAGTAAATAAAGAACTGGCTGGATTTATGTAATGAGCATTTTAGAGCATCTGCTATCTGCCAGACACTGTGGTCTGAAAGGTAGAACTGTTAGGTGACTGTATAAAGAGATAAAATAACAATGGCCCCTGAAGAAGACAAGCAGGCCTAAAAGAATGTTTCTCATCTTTTCTACCAGCCCATTCCTGGCACTGAACTAGTTTGCAGAATCCAGCAATGAACACTGATCTCTGACATCTTAACAAGGAGTTTCAATTTTGTTGGCTGTTTTCCTGTTAAACATGTGGATGGTGCTAGGATTAGTTAGAAAAGCAGGCAGATGAAAGCCCTTCCAGGTCATGTTGGAGAGCTGCGTGGCCCCCACACCATTCTGGTAGTATCTACCAGGAGTCTGTAGGCTGCAGTAGTGAAGCCTTCATCTTGATTCATCATGTCCACCATGATGGTTTCAATTCACTGGAGTTACAGGTTGTCTTCATTTGCTTTGTGCTGCTCCAACAGAATACCTGAGACTGAGCAATTTGTAAGGAACAGAAATTTATTTTCTCACAGTTCTGAAAGCTGGGAAGTCCAAGATCAAGGTATCCAGTAGTATTAGATGTCTGGTGAGGGCTGCTCTCTGCTTTCAGAATAGCTCCTTGTTGCTACATCCTCCAGAGGGAGGAACACTGCATCCTTACATGGCAGAAGGCAGGTGGACACAAGCCCAAGGTTATAGGAAGCCTCTTTTATAGGAGCCTTACTCCCATTCACGGGGGTGGAGACCATAGGCTCTATCTCTTAACACCAGCACATTGGCCATTATGTTTCAACACCTGACTATTGGAGGGGACACGTTCAAACCATAGCACAAGTGTTACATCTACTCAATCGGACAAGCAGAGGGATGATATTCATCCTCCTCCCACTTCATTTCTCGCATGGTCTTTTGTGTAAAGTAGCATAGAGGCCAGGACTATTATGTTATGAGTTCTCCAAAGGTGGATTAGTAACTAAACTCCAAACCTTCTGTGGGTCTTCCCCAGAAACTTCACTACCCAGGAATGATCCATCCTCCAGGAGCCCTGGCCCCCGATCAGTTGTAGGGGGAGGTGAGAGAGGTGGTGAACTGTTATCACTTGCAGTGGGCCAGGAAGAACTTTAATAAAGGGTTCAGCTTGTTTTTTTCTAGGCTAGAATCTGGGTCAGCTCTTTCTTGTAAACAACACATGGCATCATAAGGGGGAGACGAATTACGGATCATCCTGAATTGTGACTTTCTGACAATGGAAAGGGAGCCTGGAAGTCCCTTACACAACTGCCCAGCCTGTATCAGCCTCCTTTGGCTGAACAGGCCAAGGGCCGACAGCTGCCTCTGGACAGAAGGTCATAATGCAGAGGTCTGGCCAGCATTTGCTTCTGTGAGAATCTGAAGGATATTACAGTTGTAGACTTGCGAGAGAGAGGTCACAGAAACCTTCTTCAACCCAAGGATATTACAAAAAAAAGTAAAGATTTTAGAAGTGACACGAAGCAGCCAGGGCAGTGACTTCCTTTCAGATGAAGGGTGCATTGTGCTAGCAATGCCAGGTAGGGAACACAGGATGAGAACTTCAGCCTTCTGGATTTAACACAGCAGGAGCCCATGAGAATATGTGAGACTCAGGAAGTCACTCAGGGGAGAAGGTGGCAATCAAAGGTGATCCAGGCTCGGGGACATCTTTTAGTAACGATAAAGAGCAAGCAGCTCTGGGTAGAGTCTGGTGGTGGTACCTTCCTTTGGTCTCCCCAGCTCTGTGGATCAGGGGCCTTGCCGGGTGCCAGGCATTGCGGGAAGAAGTGAGAGTGCTCAGCACGTGGGAGGAGAGGTAGAAACATCAATAGTGGTTCGCTTTGCCAAATATTGTAAATAACAACACGTGTGCAGACAGGAGGGCAGGAAGGAGGTGCTGGGCGCCCCCCCCCCATACACACACTTTGGAGCAAGCTTTGTTGGTGTGGGCAAGGCTGCCGTGGGGTCACAGTCTTGCTTAGTTCCTGACAGCATTTTTATCTAAGTTGGAAAATGGTGCTGAAAGGAATGAGAACAGTAAGTAAAACTGTGGTCTGAAGTGTGGAACTCCTACATATTAGAAAGCTAATTCAGGTTAGGCTTGGGTTGAAGATGGGCTGATAAAGCTAAAAAAATTAGCACAGTGCTTCATATTCTTATCCTAGAGTCATGTCGAACCCTGGGCCTAACACAAAATAGGCCTTTCCTGGAAAGCTACACAGTTATTGGAGAACAGATAAGTCTGGAAAGGTGCAATCTGCAGTCAAATTAACAGCAGCAGGCAAGTGGTTATAGCAAATGCTAACATTTCATGGGTGACTATGGTTGCTGGGTGCTAGGCTAAATTCTCTACCAGGATTATCTTATTTGAATGTCTCAGTAGTCTCAACTTATAGCCATGGAAACTGAGGCTGAGTGGGTGAAACTAACTTGCCTAAAATCACAAAGTAAAATTGTTGTGGAAGGAGGATTCAGACCCTGATTCCCGGGCCAGCGGCAGCTATCATTCCGTCTTCTCCCACCTGATAGTCACAAATGGCTGGGGAGCTGGGATTTAAATCCAGGTCTGTCTGACTTCAACGTTCTTGCATTTCTCACTGTGGAAGCACAATCTCTGCTAAAAAGCTGAAAATAGTGTACCCACAGGAAATTTGGGGATTTAGGAGTGAGGGGAGGGAAAAGAATGGGTATATAAGGTATATATATATAAGGTATATAACATTTAATCCATGCAACGACCCTGCAGAGTTGGTACCATTATCGTCCTCCGTGTTGTATACAGTGCCCTCCTGAGGTGTCTAGTAACACGTCTAAGGTCATGCAGCTAGAAAGCGGTAGTGCCAAAGTTCAAACCTGGCCGACCAAGTCGACACCTGACCACTATACCACTTCTCCACATGTGAAAAGGTTCATGACCCTAGGACAGAGAGGACGAGCTCCGGTGTCACGTGTAAGACGGTAAGAGTTGCTCTGTGAGAACTAAGATGGTTACTACTAATAACAGTCTTCACATTTATTGAGCAGCTTGGGGTATTCTAAGTGCTTTAATGTGTTAGCTGTTGCACCATCAGGACCACTGTAAGGCACATGCTCCTGTTACCCCTCCTTTCTAAGTGAGAAGACGGGACACAGATCAAGTGTCTTGCCCAGGATCACACAGCTGGGAAGTTGCAGAGCTGAGAGTCAAGCTGAGAACTTTTTGAATTCTATTCAGTGCGAGAAATATCAGAGGTCACGGTCACCTTCTAAGTGTGAGGTCCTGTCTCGTAGCTACAGGGGTTATACAGGTGGCGAAGATACAGCTCCTGCCCTCAACATGGAGCGGAAGGTGAGGATAAATAAATGCAAAGAGAGGCAAACCAAAGGAGGTATCCAGGAGGTACAGACACAGGACAGTGGCCGTCAGTGAGGGGGAATCTCGTTGGGCACAGGACGGGCTCAGAGTGGACATGAAGACAGTGACCCCAGGCATGGCTTGAGTACCAGCGAATGTTGATAGGTGGATGAGGAAAGCTGCACAGCTATCTAGAAACTTGATACGGATAAAGCCCTGAGGACAGAGCAGCACTCAGGAAGGACTGCTGCTGACACTGCTGTTGTGCTGACTGTGGACAGAGCTGGAGCTGGATGTGGGCTGGGATTCTTCCTCCAGCCCTGAGGGGGCAGGAGAGGAGACCCTCTAGGAAGGCTGTCAACGTGCAGTGCGGCTCTTCCTGGCTCCCTGGGCTGAGGAACTGCTTTCATTTAGTTGATAGATCCTAGAGAGTTGTGGAAGATTTTTAACATGCAAATGACGGGAGCACGTAGCTGTATTTCAGGGAAAAATTAGCATAGTGTATGCTGGGGATTGAGACAGAGAGATTTCTTTCTCTTCCCTCCCTCCTCCTCCTCGCCTGCTAATCCTGCCAGAGGGAGCGTGACCTGCTACTTTGTTTTGCCCTACTCTCTTTGCACCCTTCCAAAGTAGGAGGCCCCTTCGTTTCTTTTGCCTCTCTCTGCACCCTTCCCCACTGGTCACCCTTCTAGTCCTTGCTTTCTTTTCTCCTGATCAGACTCTTCTTGGCTGATTTTCCTCAAAGCTGCAGTGTCTCTCACTCTCTGCTTTTGCTTCTTTTCACTGTTTCACCCCAGCACTCCCTGCCCCATCTGAAAGCCAAGGTGAAAGATGACAGCATGAATCACACTCCGGCTACCATAGCAACCTCACCTGTTTTGCAGCTCACTTTTGAAGTGCCACCCTCCTGTGAAAAGTTATTTTGCATATAATTGCTTGGCTCATCCAGCGGCTTTGGGCTTTCTTTAAGTTTCTTCTAAGCACTCATGGTCTTCTGTTTCCAGGAGGGCTTCCCCAGTGGGCAGGCGTTCTCCCCTGTACACAGAGATACTCATTTCCCTGTTCACTGTTCACTCTCTTGTTTCTAAGAAAAAATGCACTCAGATGGTGCATCTTCAACTAATTTATACAAACCCCGATTTGAACCGTCACTTTACAAATGACTCAGCTTTGAATTTTTTAAATTTAAATTACTATTGAAATGAATCCATGAAGTGTCCAGACTACCACCCATTCCTGAAGACCATGCTAGATGTCTTCATTTGAGCCCAGAGAGCCTCTTTAAGACACCTGCTCACTCACCCCTCCTGCACTGTGGCCCTGGGTCCCTGTCCTCCAGAGCCAGCCCAGGTGTTCCACATCCACGGCTCCCTTGCTTTCTGGCTTATAGTTAGGTGTGATGAATGGGAGGTGCCAGCTGGGATCAGAGAACGAGGGGGAGGTGGGGATATTTCTTTTCTGGCACCCTCCCTGTGGTGCTACTCTGGATCCATCACATTCCTCAATGGGAGATCTATCAGGGGCCCTCTCCACATAGTCCTCTGTTTGCTCCAGAGTTTCCAGAATCTCTCCAGGTGTCGGGAGAATGCTAGCCCATGGTTGGCCCTACTTGTGCTTTTCCTGTCCCCTGCCCACACCTTGTAAACAGTCCCTTCATTAACTCTTTTCAAATTATCTACTTTGATTATGCCACCTGTTTCCTGCCGGGACCTTGACTAATACACAGTGTCCACACCTCTTCTGCTTGGGGAGGGTGCTCCAATGTTGCTTGTTTTGTTTAATAAATCTATGAGTCATTGTAGGTCATTCCTTGTAGAAATAGATTTTTCTGTTTTTAAGAACAACTTATTCATCTTTTTACCCCTCCGGGAAGACCGTGTCTCCTTTATGTGACTCCCTCGTCTTGAAAGAAACATGTTTGAAACACGTTTCCTCGTCAGTTAGTTTTGTGGGAATGGAATACAAATGCGCTCTCTGCTTGTGCTATCTGCTCCTGGGTAACTGTGAAGGTCTTCCTCCCCTTTTTATTATTTTCATTGAAAGAAAACACAGGATCTGCAAATCCTTCTGGGAGACCGTGGGTATTGAGACTGTACAAACACGTTATGAGGGGCAAGTTTGTAATCCCGCCGCTGATATCAATACAGTGCAAAGGAAGAAGATGGAAATGACTTCCTTTTTTAACACTTCATGAAAATTCATAAAATGCTGCTTCCGTGGGGAACTGAATTAATTGAATTATTGTCCAGTGGGAGATTAAGATGGAACAGTGACTCCGGAAGGTGCCCTGAAGAGAGCCATGGCTAAGGATTGCGGGTAATTTCCTTTGAAAACCATGAGTTGGGAACTGTATGCTCCTGATTCTTTCAAGGCCAATCCCAAATGGAATCAAGAATAGCATAAGGTTCACACGCTCAGCAGGTGTGAAATTCAGCATCTGAATTAAATAGGTTCCATTATATTTCAGCGAGAGCTCTAATGGGTTTCTCTGGAGCATACCCTAAGAATACCATGTCTCTCCTTTGTATCTCAGGATGCCTGGCATGATTTGTTGTTACTAATATTATACTTCAATCTCCTTATAAGGTAGATAAAAATAAGCAAAAGGCCTATCTTATCCCTAAGAGGATCTAGATATTAAAGTACCAAAAGGGCCTCACCTATAAGGCCAGGCCAAAAATGAAAGCTGAGGATATAATTTAATTGTAAAATAATATTTTACATACAATTTCTTCTGATAAGCTCATTTTCTCCCAGATATGCTGAAGAATCCTTAGTTTTAGAGCTGAAAGAGATTTAGATAATGCAAAACAGGAAGTTTCGGTTTTTATTCTTTAAAATTTTGAATATAAGGTTATATTCAACTTGGTTTCAACTTTATATTACTTATACTCAACTTTTTTATTTTATATTTATTTACTTATTCATTTTTAGGGATGGAGTCTTATTCTGTTGCCTAAGCTGGTGGCAGTGGCATGATCATAGCTCACTGCAGCCTCTAACTCCTAGACTCAAGTGATCCTCCTGCCTCAGCCTCCTAGGTCACTGGGACTAAAGGCATGAGGTTCCCAGCTAACATTATATTCCACTTTTAAGCTATAGGCATTTCTTGTCTATTATACAACAGTGTATTCTCAGATTTTATCACTAATATTCAAGCTAACATTGCCATCTTTAAATTTTTCCAAACTATCAAATCTCCCATAATGCATTGACATGTTTTTCAATCAAGACTGAATTTGAAGTATTGAATGAATTATTCATTAATCATTTCCATTTATCCTGTTTCTTTATTTATCTACCTTTGCTGGCCATAACTTAGAATCAAGGCACATTTTTTTCTATTTGTTGCCCTCATTGAAAAAAGATTTATATATTTCTGTTCTTAATTTTAAAAGCAGATAAGTTGAATCTTTAACCTTCTTTTTATCTAAGAAAAAATAAATTCACATATTAGTTGCTTTTTTATGTTTTGCTGATTTTCCTCCTCTTGTGGATTGTTATTTTCTATTAAAAATATTCTTTTCTTCTACTTTGAGTAACCTGGAAGAGGAAAAATACTTATGAGTTACATTATGGGCATTAAAGGTTTAGAGAAAGCTCTCATTAAGACTTTTAATTTCTACTTTCTTGAACATCTTTAGACCCATAGATAAATAGCTGTCTCTTTCCTTGTGTATTTTCTTTTTTGAGACAAGAGTTTCACTCTGTTGCCCTGGGTAGAGAGCTGTGGTGTTATAGCTCACAGCAACTTCAAACTCTTGGGCTTAAGCGATCCTCTTGCCTCACTTGGCTGGTTTTTCTCTTTGTAGTAAAGAAGAGTGTCTGGCCCTTGCTCAGGCTGGTCTCCAACTCCTGAGCTCAGGCAATCCATTCACCTCAGGCATCCCAGAGTGCTAGGATCACAGGTATGAGCCACCACCAGGTCCCCCTCTTAACATTTAAATAAAACTGTCATTTTGTTGTTGGTTGTGGTTTTTGGATATGTGCGTGTTTAGTTTAATTACTTTCTTTTGCCTTGCCTTTACTTGCCTATTTAATTACTTTCTTTGCCTTGCAAATATGTATCTCTCCCTCCTCATGGGGTCGGCCCAACCAAACTCATAACAAATATTCACGCAGCATGGCTGCTCACTTCTCAGTGTAAAGGTCTGGGTTAACCCTCATGGATATACACTGAAAGCTTGAAACACGTTTATACACTCAGCAGTAGTAGATGATGGCCTGGCCACCTCTGTACTCCCAGGTTCCTCTGTCATTGGCTTGCTCTTGCTAATCCCAGAAGTAGTAGTAAATAGCTTTCATTTACCTGGGGCTATTTACTACTTGGGGGCCTTCAAAAGACTTTCATGTAGACCTATAAGATAGGGGTTAGGGTTAGGGTTAGGGTTGGTGTTAGGAGGCCCTTCAAAAGACTTTCATGTAGACCTGTAAGGTAGACAAGGCAGTGCTATTTCTTCATTTTGCAGGCAACAAAACCACATCCCAGAAGTCCCTCTACTCACAGTAGAAAACTGGCATTGAGGTATTCTCCTGGGGCTCTTCCCAGTATTCCATAAAGATGTCTTTTCTCTGCATCCAATGAAGTTTTGAGATTCTCCCACAGGAGAGCTTTGTACTTTAATAGTGGGGAGTGGTTTTTCTTTTCCAGATGCATGTGGTGATGGAAATTTATGCTTTCCAAATGTCAAACAACAAAAGAATGAATAAATAAATTATGATAGATCCATATACTGGGATACAATGTGGCTATTAAAATTAATGTTTGCAAAGAATATATAATCATACAGGGAACTGCTACTGATTATACCAATGTTGTAAGCAAGAAGTAGGAACTAAGCAGCAGGATCCTAATTCAGTTTAAAAATTTTATATGTAAAAGAAGCCCTGGAACTAAGTATATCAAAATATTAGCAGGAGATTTCTGTGGATAGTAAGAGTATGGTTTACTTTTATTTTCTGCTTTATGTATTTCTGAATTTCTAGGTTTTTTTTTAAATGAATTTATATAATTAAAGACATACATGCTGTTTTTCCTAAACTGTACTGACTCTATTTTAGCTAGAGGAACTTTTTGAGTGATTCTTTCTTTCACTTATAAAATTACATTAGATGAATCAAATCTTAAATTTGAATGAGAGGATTGTTTCATTGTTCGTGTATACTATCGAAATAGTATTATTTCAATAACAATAGTGTTGTTAACGTGTTTTTCAATAATAAAAGTATCATTCAGGTATACTTTACAAGTCGTCCATTGTAACCCATTTGTTAGCGTGTTATTTCCAGAAAAGGCCTTCCTTTTACATAAGTCGTTAGTTCAGCCAAACATCATTCTGGGGACTTTCTATATGCACCTGAAGATACGGGGATGAAGACAGTCCAGCTTCCACTCTAGGAAATACCAGCCTCGGTTAGACTAGGAAATGAGTCATGACAGAGGGAGATGATTTCGGGAGAGAAGACTGTGCAGGGTGCTCAGAGAGCTCAGAGGAAGAGCTCGGGCGTGACCTGGAAGAGCTCGGGCGTGACCTGGGAAGACCCACCTGGAGAGCTGTCCCTGAGTTGAAGACAGCTCTTCTCTTGGATGGCCAGCCTCAGATTTAGAAATAAGGGTAACACATGTCAGTCTTCTTATGTTTTATTTGTAGACAATGGTTGCCTCAAAGGTTTCTTATGATAGTTAAACATTTTGAAACTAATTTAAAAAGACCAAGCAGTTTTAACTTGGGCTGTGGGGCCTTTACGTTTCCTTATTAGGAAGTTCTTTTAGTCTTCCGAGTTCTCCTTTCTTTCTGTTTATTTGGGTTTACTGATGCTAAAACGGAGCTGCCTTGCTCTGAAGTTATCATAATGAGGTGTTTTATAGTATTTCATAATCTATAACCTCTTGTATGCTGATTAACACTGATTTTGATCCCTTCTTCCATTCCCGTCTCATTCCTCTGCCTCCCCTTGACCTGCTGAGAGAGGCAAGTACGTGTTTTTGTTCCCATTTTGTAAGGATCAGCTAAGCCACAGATGATCACTTGGCTCCTCCACGTTACGAGGTGAGTCAGTAATGGAAGTGGAAAGAGAAATTACGGTTTCTCTGTTCAGAGCTCTGACTTCTAAAGTGTTTCTCCATATAAGTAGAATGGTGGTTTGCCAAAAATGCATTCACTCTTTAAATCTTTACTGAAAGTAATGAGCTTAAAATAAAGTCTCATGAAGATAATCCTTTTGTTAAAGCTTAGAACAGAAATTAAGACCATTTGAGTAGATTAAAATGAGTCCTGAGTGAGGCTTAATATTTGGTCTATTTAATTATTATAATTTGTTTAGCAATGGATTTTAGTTTTTTTTGGAAAAAGAATAATTGAAACATTCTCAGAACACGGCTAAGACCATTTTGAAATCAGTTCTGATTCATTTAAAAGTTTTGAAATGAGAGGAACAGAATTAAAAACAAAGTCAGGATTGCACCTAATATCTATTTCTCATGGTATTAGGACTTCATTATCAAAAGGTTTTCTTATCATTGATTGATGAAAATACTGTTCTATCGATAATTTTAGTAATTATTTTTTACTATTAAAATAAGGAACTCTAATAATAAATGAGTCATTATTTTATGCTAAAATATCTGAAACAACAGTATAATTATCTTTTTTTTTGAGACAGAGTCTCACTCTGTCACCCTTGGTAGAGTGCTGTGGCATCACAGCTCACAGTAACCTCCAACTCTTGGGCTTAAGCGATTCTCTTGCTTCAGTCTCCCAAGTAGCTGGGACTACAGGCGCCTGCCGCAATGCCTGGCTATTTTTTGTTGCAGTTGTCGTTGTTTTAGCTGGCCCCAGCCAGGTTTGAACCTGCCAGCCTTGGTGTATGTGACTGGCACTGTAACCACTGTGTTACGGGCGCCAAGCCACAATAGTATAATTTTTTATTAAAGAACACAAATAAGTATTTCATTGAAGATGTCTACCAATTGAACTCCCTTTAAATTAATGTATGTTTTCCTTCTAATTGAAAATATTCATACATTTTGGAATATGTATATATTCCAAATTTATAGAATAAACATGTACCACATTTTTACTTAAAATAAATATTTTGTTGATGTGAATGCAGAAGATATTGCATTCATTGGAGTTTTAAGAACTTAGAATACAGAAATGGTTTTATTATATTTTACATAGAATAACATTTTTATTTATCACAATTATGATGATCGGATTTTACAGTTGTTACTCAGATTATTTAATTTTTGGCTCTTGTCTCAACCAGGCCTAAGATTTCATATAGATAATGTATTATTGCTGTCAAAATTACTTATGCATTACTGCTTATCAAATTCTCATGGGGGCTCTGCGCCTGTGGCTCAAGCGGTTAAGGCACCAGCCATGTACACCTGAGCTGGCGGGTTCGAATCCAGCCCCGGGCATAAAACAACAATGACAGCTGCAGCCAAAAAATACCCGGGCGTTGTGGCGGGTGCCTGTGGTCCCAGCTACTTGGGAGGCGGAGGCAGGAGACTCACTTGAGCCCAGGAATTGGAGGTTGCTGTGAGCTGTGATGCCATAGC
>CAUYON010073984.1:0-69835 GCA_963573935.1 Arctocebus calabarensis | reverse complement strand
GGAAGGTGACTATGGGGAATTTTTGAAACCCATGAGGTGGGGAGATTCGGTTGAGGGTGATGTTATCTTAGGCCATGGCTGGCCAGGCTCAAACCGGCCAATAGGCTTTATTGTGACCTTTTTAGGAAGGGCCAATGACGATACGGGCCAGGCTTTTTGGCGCGAGCTGTGGCGGGGAGGAGAAGGACTCCCGGCGCCATTTTAGGTTAAAGAGCCTGATGGTCGCCAACACTGAATGTGGTAGCACACACAAGCACAAAAAGAATGCGGTTCTGCAGATTCCTGTAGTGAAGAAACCTCTGGGATGCATCACTGAGTGAGCAGAGGAGGTGCAGGCTGTGTGTATATCTAGTGTATGTCTTGTAAGTAGGGAAAATAGAGGCACTACAGATGTACAGGTCTACCTGTAATGGTAATGAAAAAAATCCTGGAACGGCAAACTAAAACCTCATCAAATGGTTTATCCCGCTAGGGAAAAAAGTGGTTGGGACATAGGTGGAAATGAGACATTTTTGAAGATATCTTGTGATATAGTTTCAACTTCAAAATCATGCAAGTGTTTTCATATTTCAAAATATCGAATTCAAAAAGTAATTTAAAAATTGGAAATACACTGAAATAAATGAATCTAAATACATGCGAAGTTGTTATACAATCAAACAAAGGACATCTTTCAAATAACTTAAAGGCATAGTTTTTGTATATGACAAACATATTCTGAAGACAAATATGGCTTAAATGTTAAAATTCATTGGGTTGACTTAAAAATAATAATTTTTAAAACACATATGGGATATATAGCAAGATAGAGGGAAAATAATTATGTATATTTCATTTTTATTTGGAACCAAGATTTTCAGTGTAAGAAAAGAAATAAAAGTATAAAAGGTAAGAATTTAATTAAAATCCTTGAAATATCAAATTCAACTGAAATTATCAGTTCATGCACACACACACACACACACACACACATGCTTCTAAGCTGTTTCCATTGAAAAGTCCCAGAATCAAGGAGCAAACAGCACAACCAACGCCTCCAGTACCAATGATGTCATCCACTTTCCAAGTTATTCCCCACTAACAGGAACCCAGCTCCTGGGAAGAAGGGTAGGTTTGATAGTTCTGGGACAGGAACTCTGAAACATTAATGAGGTCTTTGAAAATGATACGAGGGTCCATGTGAAGAGACCCTCCTCAGCCAGAAGGGCTGAACTGAGCAGCAAACATTATGATTACATGTGATTGATGACCATTAAATATTATAAAACCCTGGAGTTTATTATGATTTATGCATGTATACATGTTTATGCATTCCACACGTGTTTGAGTCCATGTGTTTTTGTATACATACATGTTCACACATTCACATACATTTCATAATTTTAAAAAGTAATAGGAACCCCTCTGGTCTATGTAGCAGTAACTGGGCACCAACTCTTCATTCTGTTACCTGGGGATTAAAGAAAGTAACAATTTCCTATAGCTATGGTATGTCAAGGCAACCAGATGACCTCTGTTCATATTCTTCCCTCATCTTATCACTTTTGCCTGGTTCTCATGAGACACCAGTGAAGTGAGAAGAGCAGCCAGTTATGAATTTCTGTCTCTGATGCTCAGAGCGGAAATCCAATGCACAGGAGAGTTCAGCTGGGTGTTTTCATTGGTACCTATTGACTGCCCCCAGTGGCTCCTTATGGAACCACAATCTTTTAAAGAGAGGTTTTTAAAACATGTTTTGTTTGTTTCTTTGTAAACATAAAGGTTTACTTCTCACACACATGAAAAAAGTCCAGAAGCTGCTTTGGCAGCTCCAAGGCTTCTAGAAACCAGGATTTTATCTTTCTGACCACTATTCTCATGTATGATTCTATTCTCCATGTGATTTCATAGTCCGAGGCGGTTACTGGTGCTCCAGCCTTTACATCCATGTTCTAGGTGGTGAAAAGAGGAAAGGGAAAATGTGCAAGGACACCTCTGCCAGCTAAATCACCTTTGAGCAAAATTTCCTACAAATCCACACATTTTCACCTCTTATATCTCATTAGCTAGAGTTTGTTTTTCTCCAGTTTATTGAGGATATATGACAAATAAGTCATATGTTTATGCTGTCCAAGGTGACATATATATGTGTGTGTCTGTGTGTGTGTGTGTATGTGATATTTATAATACAGTTATATTGTAGGGACTTCTACAATCAAGCTAAAGAACATATTCTTCACCTTACATAGTTACCATTTGTGTGTGTGCACAGGCACGCAAGTGCGCTTTTGTGGTGGTGAGATCACTTAAGACAGCGGTTCTCAACCTGTGGGTTGCGACCCCTTTTAACAATAAAAATACACTGTGGCATTAGGAAGGTTGAGAACCACTTGCTTAATATCTTTTCCCTTTTCACTGTTTCCCAGGCTGGAGTTCAGTGGCACAATCATAGCTCATTGAAGCCTTGAACCCCCAGGCTTGTCCTTTCTTCTTGCCTCAGCCTCCCAAAAGCTGGGACTGTAGACATCTTTCTGACCCACTTTACTATTTTTAAAAAGTTTTTGTAGAGGGTGGCGCCTGTGGCTCAGTGAGTAGGGCACCAGCCCCATATACTGAGGGTTACAAGTTCGAACCTGGCCCTAGCCAAATTGCAACAACAACAAAAAATAGCTGGGCATTGTGATGGGCACCTGTAGTCTAAGTTATTCGGGAGGCTGAGGCAAGAGAATTGCCTAGGCCCAAGAGCTGGAGGTTGCTGTGACCTGTGACGCCATGTCACTCTATCTACCAACGGTGACAAAGAAAGACTCTGTCTTTAAAAAAAAAACACACACACAAGGTTTTGTAGAGAGAGGGTCTAACTGTGTTGCCCAGGCAGGTCTTAAAGCTCTGGTCTCACCTCATCCTCCTTCCTGGGCTACCCAAAGTTCTGGGATTACAGTTGTGAGCCACCAATGCCCAACTTACTGCTCTTTTGAAGGGAGAAATCTGATGTTCCTATTTATAAAAAGACAATTCAGTTCTTGGCCCGCATTGACCACTCTTGTAGAACTACGCCAACTCTGGATGTTTCAGTTACTGAGTGAAGAAGGACAAGCAGCAGCTCTGAGGGTTCGTTGAACTTTTTACAAGTTCTGGGCAAAACTAACTCGTAAGACTAGGGCAGGTTTTTCTGTTCACCTACAAAATCTTACAGACCTGGCCAGGTGCAGTGGCTCACACCTGTAATCCTAGCACTCTGAGAGGCCAAGGCAAGTGGATTGCTTGAGCTCATGGGTTCAAGACCAGCCTGAGAAAGAATGAGACCCTGTCTCTAATAAAAATAGAAAATCTGAAGCAAGAGGATGGCTTGAGCCCAAGAGTTGGAGGTTACTGTGAGCTATGATGTCACAGCACTCTACCCAGGGTGACAACTTGAGACTCTGTCTCAAAAAATAATAATAATAATATTTTATTATTATTATTAAATAATATTATTTTATTAAAATAAAATCTTACAGAGCTGTATCAATTGTTGGTCTGATGAATAGGACTTAAGTTACACATGAAGTCATGCAATTCCATATGCTAACTTCAAGTTCTTGTTCACCACCTCTAAGAGTTTTTCTTTCTTCTGCAGACCCAGCGAACTCAGCCCCATCTATCTTGGATGGGTTTGACCATCGCAAAGCCATGGCAGGACAGCGTGTGGAGCTGCCCTGCAAAGCGCTCGGGCACCCTGAGCCAGATTACCGCTGGCTGAAGGACAACATGCCCCTGGAACTTTCAGGGAGGTTCCAGAAGACGGTGACGGGGCTGCTCATTGAGAACACGCGCCCCTCAGACTCAGGCAGCTATGTGTGTGAAGTGTCCAACCGCTACGGAACTGCTAAGGTGATAGGCCACCTGTACGTGAAACGTAAGTGGACGGTAACCTGCAGAGGTGGTGTTGGCTTCCATCGATGGAGCTCCTGTTGTAAGCGAATCTCCAGCCTATCTCTGTAGCCTTCCGTGAATTCTCTGGGTAGTCTGACTGAGGTCAATAAATGGTCCCATTTTGCAGATGAGGAAATTAATGCTGCAGTTGCCCAAGGTTACACAACTGGAGGGTATTAAGTGTGGAATTTTAATTCAAGTTTGTCTGATCCTCAATCTTCTGAGATTTCCAGTAGGCCACAAGACTGCTACAATTCCAAGGTACATTTTCAAGATAACATTACCTAGCTGATGAATTCAGAAGGGCCAGACTCTTGAAAAATAGAAGGAGAAGACAGGATTGTTCTTTCAGCACAAGGAATGGTAGCCAATCAAAGTGGTTGTCCTTGATCTGTTTCCAGATCATTTCTACTTTAAATTTCTAAATGAGGCTATTCTCAGTAGAAATATAGGGCTCTAAATTACCCAAATAACAGATTCGAGCTCAGTATTTTAGATCACTTATTTAGTCCAAACATGCTGAATATATTTCATTTTCAGTGGCCGTGAGTGATGTGTTGAGAAGGATCCTGAAGGCCGACTTGGAAGGATATGATTGCACAGGGCACACTCTAGTCAAAGACCTTAGTTTTACTCATGCAGAAACCGTGTCAAAGATTACACAAGTCACGTGGCCAGCACTGGGGGGCAGAGCCACAGTTAGACAGGACGTTTTAGTTGCCAACGTAAAGTGTCTTTTAGTTTTCAGTGGATATTTTTTATTTGGGGAGCCAAACTGAACAAAGTAAACCTCAGAGATCTCACATTAAAAATGGTGGTGTTTTCTTCCTGTATTTTTCTTTCCTCTATTCCTATTTTTGGAACTCTTTTCAGTGTCCACCTGAGTATAGACCATCCTAGCATAGTACCCACCCAACAGAATACATTTAAATCATATACCCAAGTGACCATCAGGAATGAGCTGCCCAGAAATCCCATGCTCAAATCACATATAACATGACCTGCAAACATAATTTGAACATGCTTAGGCTGGGATTAGAAATGACATAGAAGATGATGTCTGCCCAGTTATACTTCTGTAGTTGAAGAATCACGTGGATGAAATTACCCAGCATTGCACAGCTCAAAATCTCTTCTGTGTTAAAACATCCTGCATGGCTCCCTAGTTTCTATCAAATTAAGTGTACAGTAGAGAAGGCATCTCAAGCAAACCCTTCTTGGTCCTATTTTCCATTGCTTTGCTTTGCTAAAAACCTACTCTTGCTAAATCTGACTTCTTCCTAATCCCTATACAAACCCATTCCTTTCCTGATTGCAAGTCATAGTATTTATGTTCCTCCATTCACATGGAAAGATAACTTTTCAATACTTGGCTATCTAAAAGTTTCGTGTCTTTCTTCATCTAACATATTGCCCCATCCCCAGGGATGTGCTCCTTCTTCCCCACCTGTCTTCTCCACGTTTGGAGTGTTCTCTCTCTCTCTCTCTCGGCATTTATCAAGAACTATGTTTTAAAAGTGGTATGTGGAAAAGTCTTAATTCTGACTGTGCTCATTTTCCTAACTGTAATCTTTCTCATCGAGGAGAGTTCTCCAATGCTTCTTGCATCTTCTGACTGCAGCAGAGAACTGTTTTTACCTTTCTGTCCCTCTTCAACAGCTGGAACGTAGTCTTGGGTTCCAAATTCAGAACCCTCTTCTCCTCAAGCAAGCCTTTTATTTCCTTTGACTCACTCTTTCATCCATGCAACTTCATATTCCTCACCTCTGAAGAAAAGTTCTGAATCTATTTAGCCTCAGCTTCCTGTGTGAGTGTCAGACGAGCCCGTCTCCCAGTTTTACATCAGTGTAGCTGGCTGGCACTTCAAGAGAGCAATGTAGGATTCTGACAGAACTCCTCCCATCTCTTCCTTCCAAATGGCTCTTCTTTCTCTCTTTCCCCAAACACAAACTTTAAATGTTGGGTCTTCTTTAATCCTTTCCTTTCCACGGCCATATCTTAGAGACAGTATTTCACAGAGTTTCTCAGCCACCCTGTACCTACATTAGACCTTTTGGTGCCTTTGCTTATCAGTTTCCCCACTCTAATTTGTCAAATGTTTCATGATCAATCTGTTCTCTTAAAAATTGGTTTGATGATGGTACTCACTCGCTAAAGTTCTTGAGTACTTCCTTTGAGTTGTCTCTACTTAAATTCCCAAATCTTCCTGTCCTCAGCAGTTGTGTCTCCGACTGCTTCTGTCATTTGTCTCTCACAATTCCCTTCAGGGACTCTCCATTGCATCCAGAATGAACCTCAGACACCTCCTTGCACCGTGCCTTCATACAGGTGTTCCTCACTCTCCACGGTGGCCCCTTGCCACTCTAGTTGGCTTCAGTTCTTCCCATCCTGGATATCTGAGGCTTTTCCTGCTCTCTGTCAATACTCAGATGATGTATCTCCGAGGGCCCCTGCATCTCTCTGCTTGGTCACCACAGCCATGTTTGTATTTGTCTGAGGAATGCAGAAGACTGAGCTCCTTGGAACCAAAGATTTCACAGTGTGCTGAGATAAGTTAGGAACAACTGTAGAAAAAAACATTTGTCTTATTTTTTGTTTGTTTGGGGCTATTTAACTACTGAGTGGATTTGCTTAACTTACAGCCTCTCTTAATAACCATTTCCTCTTCTGTAAAATGGAGATAATGCAAAATTTACCAGTCAATCTTTTGAGAAGATTGAGTTAAATGATGTATGAAAGATACCTGATAATTTTATGACCAGGCTAGTTGCACACAAACATTCATTTTTGTTTCATCTGTGCATTTAAGCCCATCCATGGCACATGGTAGATGCTTAGTAAAGCCTTTCTACATTGAATTAGGTTTGTTGAATTGAAAACATAGGAAGTCAGTATGGGGGTTTCATCCCTGTCCATATCAGTTAGCCTCATTTAAAGAAAAACTCTGTTTCATGGTCACAAACTCTAATATCAACCTGCTTTTTGAAAATTCTGTGGTATTGGCCTTAGTTAAACCACAGCATATGAATTAGTGTATATGTGTGTGTGAAAAGAGCCCAGAGCAAACCTGTCCATGTTATCTTGGGACAAAGCAAATTAGGATTTATATATTCAAACACTTATGGCCCTATTGATAAATAGCATATTGCATATCTCATTGTCATTAGTGGATGGAGAAATCTAGAAATAAAAATCCCACAAAGAGGATGTTCCCAAAGAAAATGTGACTATAAATAATACCAAGTATATAAGCTGTATAGAGTATGCATGCAGTGATATTTGCCCTGTCGAAAGTCCAGTATACACTGTTGAAACAAAATCTAGTGATATTTTTACCTTTTTTTTTTCTCTCTTACCAAAATCTCCAGAGCCACTGAAAGCCACCATCAGTCCCCGGAAAGTTAAGAGCAGCGTGGGAAGCCAGGTTTCCCTGTCCTGCAGCGTAACAGGATCAGAGGACCAGGAACTCTCCTGGTACCGAAATGGTGAAATCCTCAACCCTGGAAAAAATGTGAGGATCACAGGGATCAACCACGAAAACCTTATAATGGATCACATGGTCAAAAGTGACGGGGGCGCATACCAGTGCTTTGTACGCAAGGATAAACTGTCTGCTCAAGACTATGTGCAGGTGGTCCTCGAAGGTCAGTGGGCTCATTAGATGGTACGGCTGAAAAAGAACCCAAACTCAGAGCACTCAGAAAAGAAGAATAAAGAGTGAAGCAGGAATGATAACTCGAGTCTGAGATCTTTCTCTCACCAGCTCGTAGCTCTATCCAAATAAGAGAGAAAGTTCTGATGAGAACGAAATTATGTTGTATTAGAAGTAACATAAACATTGCCCATTCATGTGTTTAAAGTTTCTTTTTAAGATAAAGCTCAGAAACTCAAAACTTATGGTTTTGGTGACAGTTCACTAACTTCTAGACCAGAGTTTCTCAGTAATGCCTTGTTTGGGGGCTGTTTTGTGCACTGTTGGGTGTTCAGTGACATCTCTGGCCTCTATGCATTAGACACAGCTAGTAGCAGCCCTGTCCCAGGTGTGACAATCCAAAATGCCTTCACACATTTCCAGGTGTTCCATGGGAGGAGGAATAGCCACCAGTGGAGAAATACAACTTTAGAACCTAAATACAGAGAGAAATTTCAACCTAGTGCTTGGGGGTGTGAAAAATGCCTGTGGTTGACACACTTGTCCCTAGTTGGTCCCAAATGTTTATAGATGGAAGTGAATGGTATTTGTGAAGAATTACTTTACGGTATAATATTATAACAGGTTTTAGATGTGTTATACTGTTTGTTTTCTTAACTATTTACCACATACTAACATCTGCAAGCTTATCAGTCAGCCAGGGAAAGAAGCTATCACAGGTAGCATTTAAGTAAGACATATATATATTTATTACCAGATATTATACTACCTTCCATCTGCATGGTTTGTGTATTTTTTTGTAAATTATATTTTTACATATAATTTTTAATGTATTGTTTACCAAGCAATCAAAAATGATTTTCTTATAGCCTAAAGGGAGAACAAATACATTTCATTAATATACAGAAATAAGTTCAACTATGTCTTTATATTAAGATGATATTTCTGTTATTTTTTAACCTTAGCTAATTTATAAGCAGTAGCAGTTCTAGCAACAAGATTTCTATTTTGATTCAAGTATTTCATTGCAGACAGTGAGGTTTTTTTCAAGCAGAGGGGAAATTAACTGAAGGTACGATATTCACATTAAATGCCTGACACTGTATTCTCCAGAATAATTAAATGCAGAAAGTAATCAATTTGAACAGAGTTGGTTAGCTGATGATGATGCACCCTCTAGTCCTTACATAGTCACTATTTTTAGATTCTTTGTGGGAAAAGGAAAGATTACCTGGCTAGGCCTAGTTGCCTCGACAATCATCTCGTGTGACTAAAAAACCTAAAAAAGTATATTGATAATCCATAATGATGTCAAAAAAGTTCAGGTTATCAGTGACAGCAAGAAAGATTTCAAAGACACTCAGGTCTCCCTGGGAAAATAATGTCTGCTTTCATCTCCAAAGAAGCCTGTCACTTGAATAAAAAGGGGTGGGGGGCAGAGGAACACACTGAACATACTCACGGATTTATTTGTCGCATGTCAGTTTCCATTCAGGACAAGAAGCTTCACTTTATTTTTTTCTCTTCTGAGAGATGACAGGGCTAATGTAGCAAAAGAGAGCAGAAATGGAATTACAAATATGTATCTAGTACCTGCTTTAAAATGCCAACTAGCTAGTGTCCTCTGGAAAGAACCCTCCATTATCTTTACTCAAATAGCTACAGATTAAAATAAAATTATAAATTCATAATGCTATGAATTTTTATAATAATACTAGAAACAAACACTGATACAATAGAGAATCTGGGAGTATTTCTTATGAGGTTAAAAGGATGGAATCTAATAATTATAGGTTTGGGATAAAACCATAAAAGCTGGAATGAAATAATAAATAAGAATAGTAACAGTCTCTTTGTTCTAGAAATGGTAAAATAACATATATTAGACTAACTCCCAAGCTGGTAAAAATCATGGACTTTGGAAAAAGCAAAACTATATGTAGACACAGGATAGACAGCAAAAGTAGATAGAAAGGATTTAACCCTTGAAAGGATGACATCTACATTGATATCACTTTTCCACTGAGGACACTCCCCAGTCCTTCAGGTGGAATGGGAAAAAACTAAAAGAAAAGCAGAAAGCTGCAGCCTTGTAAGATAGAAGCATCAGAGGACAGAGGTCTCGTCTCCCAAAACACCTACAAATTGAGAAAGTGGAGCAAAATTTCCAGGAAAGAAGGGCTAACAATGGAGATTATATAAAAATTCCCTATAATAAATGTCCATGGAAGACTTCATTGGCACTTGAACTGCAAAAATGTGGGGGACATTCCAAGTCTATAATAAAATGACTAGACATAAAAAAAAAAGAGGATGCTGTGAACAAAAGACAAAAGATAAAGCAGGTGATAGAAACAGAACACAAGAGGACCCAGGTGTTAGAATTCACAGACAAAGACTTGAAAGCTGCTTTTTAACATGTGTTCAATAACTTAAAGGAAAACCTGAACACAATGAATGAACATATGGGAATGAGTAACAAAGAAATGGAAATTATAGAAAGGAATCCATAGAAGCAAAAATTTCACACTATTTACTTTAATGGAAGATTAAATAAGAAGGAAGAAAGGATAATGAGTGTGAAGATAGATTAAAAGAAATTATCCAGTCAGAAGCATGGAGAGAAAAAAGGTAGCAAATAAAATGATTAGAGCCTCACTGACAAGTGGGACATGATCAGATGGCCTGACATACATCAGATTAGAGGCCTAGAAATACAGGAGACAGAAATGGGGAAGAAACAAGTAGTTAAAGAGAGAATAACCTTCATCTTTTAAAATATGGTATAAAAAATAAAGTTACAGATCCAAGAAACTCAGCAAACTTCAAAAATAAATACCAAGAAATTTACATGCGAACACATCAGAGTCACACTGCTGAATACCAAGAATGATGGGAAAATCTTGTGAATTCTAAAGGAGGAAGATATTCTATAAGGGGAGAGTAGCCCAAACGAGTATGACTTTTCATCAGATCCTTTGGCCAACAGAAGACAATGAGGCAGCCAGCATCTTTTCCCTGTTGAAGGGAAAATAAAAAAACAAATAAAAACACAGCCCTGCTAATCTGGAAATCTATGCAAAAAAAAATAGTCTTTAGAAATTAAAGCCAAATAAAAGTATTTTCAATAAACCAAAATTGAAAGAACGTGACGTGGAAGTCCTGCCCGAGGCTGGGCGCAGTGGCTCATGCCTGTGATCCCACCACTCTGGGAGGCCCAGGTGGAAGGATCATTTGTGCTCAGGAGTTTGACACTAGCCTGAGCAAGAGCAAAACCCCATCTCTACTAAAAATAGGAAAACTAGCCGGGCATTGTGGCGGGTGCCTGTAGTCTCAGCTACTTGGAAAGCTGAGGCAGGAGGATTGCTTGAACCCAGGAGTTTGAGGTTGCTGAGTGCTGGGCTGATGCCACAGCATTCTAGCCAGGGTGACAGAATGAGACCTTCACATTAACATATGATACATAATATATAATAAATACATAATAAGGATGGCAGGAAGGGTGAGAAAATGACATAAAATGGAAATTCAGATCTGTGGGAGTAAAGAGCATGAGAAATGGTAAACACATTAGCAAACATTTAGCAAAATTATATTTTCTCTTTTAATTTGTTTAAACAATAGTTGATGAATTGTAATATTATAAAATTACCACACTCTATTATGGAGGTTGTAATATAAATTAATGTAATAACATAAAGAGCAGAATGTAGTTTAAATTGTTTAAAATTATTTGTTGCAAGGTTCTTTCATTTCACACAAGTACTGCACTTTTAACTTTTAGTAGATGTGATTGGAAGCACATGCATATACACAAATATACGCATACATATACACATCACTTGGGGTTAATCCTATAAATGCATGATTGCCAAAACAGTAAAAATATGATCTATTTATGTCAGTATATTGATAGAATATAAGAGAAAAAAACAACTCATCTCAGTACATACAAGAAATAATCATTTAACAAAATTCAACATCTATTCTGAATTTAAAAACTCAGCTAGCTGGGAATGTAGGGGGTTTGATCTAATAAGGGCATCCATTAATAATTTGTAGCTAAAATTATACTGAATGGATAAGCACTAAATGAATTTTTCATTTAAAATTAAGATCGAGGCGAGTATGTCTAGACCCACCACCTTTATTAGACATTATACCAGCAGCTCTAGTCAGGCAGGAATAGGGAACAAAATGCTTCCCATTCAGGAAGGGTGAACTTTGGCTGTCTATCCTCAGAGGCATTATTGTTTACAAGTACGGAAAACTAAAAAGCAACTCCCATGACTATAACTGGGTTTAGAAAGTCATTGGTTACAAAAACAATCTATAAATGTAATTTCATTTCTAGTAGGAACAAATAATTGAAAGATAATGTTTGAAATTTTCTTTTATAATAGTAGAACACATAAGATACTTAGGAATAAATTTCAGACAGGTGTGAAAGATTTTAACATGTAAAACTACAGAATTCTGCTAATAGGAAATTTAAATAACCTTATGAGTTAGAATGATATAGCATGTTCAATGATTAGGAAACAAAATATTTTTAAGTTAACAATTTTCTCTAAAATAATGAATGCAATTTCAAAAACCCATAGTGTATGTAGACAGATTTAAAAATATATATGGAATAATGAAAATCTTATAGTCTATGTTGACCTAAAATGCAAAAAGAAAAGGATTAAGAATCACTCAGAAAGTTTTGAAAATAGGAATAAATGTGAAGGACTCATACTACTAGGTTTGAAGACTTACTAGAAAGCTGCAAACGAGATCAATATATAGCTCAGTGGCACAAGGTAGATGGCCCAGAAATATGCCCACATATACATATGTGATGAATTGACTTTCAAAAGGGCTCAGAACATTCAATAGGTAAAGGAAAGTCTTTTCAACAAACAGCCCTGAAACAATTCAATAAATGTATGACAAAAAAAAAAAAAAAAAGAATACTGATCCCTATCTCACACCTCATACCTTACGCAGACCTGGATGTGAAATTTTAAAATGTAAAATCTCTAAAAGAAAATAGAAAAATTCTTCATAACTTGGAGGAAGATAAAGATTTCTTAGGATACAGAAAACACTAAATGTCAACAATGAAGATGTTATTAAGAAAATGAAAAGGCAAGCACAGACTGGAGGAAAATCATTTTTGCACACACAGATATTTCCTGTGTACTATACATATGTCTGACAGATTATATGGGAAATTTGGCAAGTACTGCACAGGACCATTGCAAGACACCGACATACATGTTATGTATATTCACTCATATTCCATATACATAAGCACTGTACAGATCAATGAAAAATGGCAAACAGTCTAATAAAAAAATGGGCAAAAGTTTGAGCATAGACATTCCTATGTATAAGGAAATGCACAGATTACCAATAAGCAAAACAACATCACTTCCATGGTATTTCTGGCAAAATTGTATAACCAACAGTTCATCATAAGGAAATGTGAGACAAACCCAATTTGAGCAACTGGCTACAAAATTACTCTTCAAAAATCAAACTTAAGAAACACAAAAGAGAATGAAGATTATTCCAGATGAAAAGATAATGAAATAATGTGTCATACTGATTGGGCTGGAATGAAGGGACATTATTGGTCAATTGACAGAATTTCAATATGGACTGTGCATTAAATTATAGTCCTGTTCCAAAATTGCATTTTATAATTATACTAAGTGTGCACTGTGTTATGATAGAACATATATATTTTCCTCTATTGCATTTATTTAAAGTTCAAGAACAGGCAAAATTAACGCATGGTCATAGAAAACAGAACAGTAGTTGGCTCTGGTAGATGGAGATTGCTTGCAAGGAGGCCTTAGGGACTCTTGTGATGGAAATGCTTTATATCTCGATCATTTGGGTGGATATACAGCTGTGTATATATTTATCAAAACTCAACTGTATTCCTGAGATCTATACATTTCACTCTTTAAAAGAAAGTATGGCTAAAGCCGGGCGCTGTGGCAGGCGCCTGTAGTCCCAGCTACTCGGGAGGCTGAGGCAAGAGAATCGCTTAAGCCCAGGAGCTGGAGGTTACTGTGAGCAGTGTGACGCCACGGCACTCTACCCAGGGCGATAAAGTTAGACTCTGTCTCTACAAAAAAAACAAAAAAAAAAAAAAGAAAGTATGGCTAACGATCACTTTTCTAATCAGATAAAAACACTTGATTTTGCAAGCTTACTATAAAACCAGTGCAAAGAAATTTGCAGCTAAACACACCCAGCAAAAATTAGAAGGATGAATAAAAATCATCTCAACCCTCCCAGTCATTCAACATGAGTTATATACAATGAATAACAATCATAATGACATCTTACCTCTCTGTAAATTTAAATGCAGAGTGTGATGAGGTAATGTCTGCAGTGTCTTAAAGGCAAAAGCACAGATTTTTCATTTTAATACTTTAAGGTTCTTTTTTCATCTCTGATAGTAGAAGACAAATGTTTGCAACCCAAGGACGTAGTGGTATGCTTCTTATCTATGTATCTGGGGGGAAAAATCATACTTGGGCATCTTTGACCACCTAAAACACAAGTTAGGATAAAGAAAAGCGAGATTCTGGAGTGTGGGAATAGATTGGGAGAGGAATGTAGGGGAGGGCAGCAGCTCAGCTCTGACCACCATGGAGACCACACAACTGGCCTTCCCAGCCACAGAAGGAGGCCACAAAGTGACACTTTCCTGGGCGTATTTACAACTATTAACAGTTATCTTGCCGTGGTGGAATGACAAGCTAGCCTCAATTCTACCCACCCTTTCTTTAATCTATACTTTCCAGTTATTCAACTAAGATATATTACTTTTATAATCAAAATTAAAAACTAAAGAAATATTGTATCTATTAATCATTATGGGAACAAATCCTTATGGGAGCACAAAAATTCTCTTGACAAACAAAACATATCCCCTCCAGCAAGGTTTATTACCAGGCACAGAAATCCTGTCGCGCATGGTCACAATTATGTCTAAATGACCCACTTATGCCTAGAAAAAATATGTCACAATGTTGATTTGTATGCCCAAGGCTGCTTGGCCTATTGGTAACTTTTCTTCTTTTGATTTTCATATATTTCCTTTAATATGCATGCATTTCTTTTTTAATGGAAATACATATTTTAAAAAACATGCATGTGTGGTTATTACCCTATAATAAGAGGAAAATAGTCCATTTATGTGACAGAAAAATAATGGAATGGAAAATTTGATTTTTGTTAAACATATTAGAAATTCCTACGGGATCTCCTCTAGGGTTAAGATTCTAGTTTGCTGTGACATTCCTGGGGCGTGCCTGACCTTTTGGGATAATGATTAGTAGTACCCATTTAACTCTCAAAGTTGTACCAGATTGGATGTTAAATTATATGACCACCCTACTTAAGATACCTTTAGAGACATTTAACACATGATACTTAATACAAAGTTTGTTTAGCTTCTACCCATGCTTAGAGACTTCACAGAAATTTACATGCAATTACCATTTGTAATTAAAACTATAAAAGATTATTTCCTATGAGAAAATAATGAATGTGAGATAATCAGTCTGCCAATAGTTTCCTTTATTCCTATCAACAATTCTCTGGTGAGAAATCCCTAAATAACTTGAGAGAAGTAAAAAGCTAAAATGACTGTTAAATTCAGGGGGAGGGGGTATTTCCTCTCTGTAACTTTGAGTGGGGAGATGCCAGTTTTGAACTAGGGATTTTCAGGGAGCTTTCATTGTTTATCCTGGTCAGCTGGGCTGCATCACCATTGCTCTTGTTACAGCAATCAGGAAATAGTAAAGTGATTGAGAGAAGTTTGCTAACGCTGTGCTTACCAGTTTTGAAAATAGTGAAATTTCATTCTGATGAGGGATTTCAGTTTATCAATAAAACCAGCCCTTTTTTAGGCAACATGTAAAACCACTATACCTGTCTCCTAACCACTGTATAAGTGTATTTGGAAGTTGTTTAATTCCCTGTATGTGCCACTTCCTTCCATAATTTGTTTTTCTGCAGATGGAACTCCCAAAATTATTTCTGCCTTCAGTGAAAAGGTGGTGAGTCCAGCAGAGCCAGTTTCCCTTATGTGCAACGTGAAGGGGACACCTCTGCCCACCATCACGTGGACGCTGGATGACGACCCCATCCTTAAGGGTGGCAGCCACCGCATCAGCCAGATGATCACGTCGGAGGGGAACGTGGTCAGCTACCTGAACATCTCCAGCTCCCAGGTGCGGGACGGTGGAGTCTACCGCTGCACGGCCAACAACTCAGCGGGAGTCGTCCTGTACCAGGCTCGAATAAACGTAAGAGGTGCTTGTCAAATCAGCTCCTCAAAAAACACACATAACTCATTGTAGTGGAGAAGAAGGTTTCTGCATGCACCGAGCTGAGTCTTGGAATGCCAAAATAGATTAACTGTTGCTCCCCACTTCCTACCCTTTCCTTCCTACTCAGGAATGGCACTGATTGGGTTAATGCTGGAAATGACATTTTGGTTTGTTTAGTCAGCTTGTTCCCTTTTTTAACTCTAGATTTGTCCACTCAGTCTTCCCTTTCTGGTTTATGCTGTGCATGCCTGTTCTGTCTCCTTCTATTCCGTCTCACTGTGTTCATGGTAAACCTCATGTACTTGGTATTCAACTTACGTTCATGGTGCCACGTGACATAACCTTCATCTTCATCATCTATTTTGTAGAGAGAATTGAACAATCGATCAATTGCTACCAGTGTTTCCACCAAAAGAGTATGATTGATCAGCATAGACTAGTTACTTCTATTGTTCAGATTGCCTTTTACCTTATAATTCACATTTTAATAGAAGTAGCTGATAAAGTGTTTAACACTCATCAAATTCATTCTCAGAATAATAAAAGAAAAGAAAAACCTTCTTAGGGAAAAATACCACATACAAAAATATTTATGTACCAGAAAAAGATATGCTTACATGAAAATAATCTGCATTTTATAACTCAAGGAAAGTACACCCATTTCCCCACATGAGATGCACACTTAAATTATTTTCAAGAGTTTTTTTGTGTCTCTGCAGGGCCTGCAAGCATTCGACCAATGAAAAACATCACAGCAATAGCAGGACGGGACACATACATTCACTGTCGAGTGATTGGCTATCCGTATTACTCCATCAAATGGTACAAGAACTCTAATCTGCTTCCTTTTAACCACCGCCAAGTGGCATTTGAGAACAATGGAACTCTCAAGCTCTCTGACGTGCAGAAGGAAGTGGATGAGGGAGAGTACACATGCAACGTGCTGGTTCAGCCACAGCTGTCCACTAGCCAGAGTGTCCACGTGACCGTGAAAGGTAACCCGCATGCTTCCCATCCCCACTCAGCTCACTCTGTAGCCCAACTCTTTCACTAGACCAGCAGCTAGTGTTGTGGGGTGAGAAAAGACCATACAGCCAAATTAAAGAACGGGGTCTTTTATTAACTGGCCGATGGCTGACTCTACAGTCTTAGAAAAGGACTGAGGGAACAGCCTCAACCTAAACATTTTCAAGATATATACAGGGTGGGCTACATGAGCTGATGCAAGCAAGCAGGCAACAGGTTCTATCCAGTCAGTTAACAGAAGCTGATATGGTGGTTAGCAATTATGCAGCTGGAGGATTTTTTTAAAAAATGTATCAGGAAGGGCGGCACCTGTGTCTCAAAGGAGTAGGGCGCCGGCCCCATATGCTGGAGGTGGCAGATTCAAACCCAGTCCCGGCCAAAAAAAAAAAAGGTCACAGCCTCCTTGGTGATAAAACCTTCACAAAAGTAGACTTTGTATTTGCAGTTAGCAGATAGTAACAACTTTTTACAATACGAGCTCAGTAAGTTCTTATTCATTACTCCACTTCTTCCCTGTCCCTTATGTCCTGTTTCAGGAACTGTGTTCAGGAGAGAAGTCAGGGTGTCCCATTTCCCTCTCTCCATCTCACTAGGAGTGGAATAATCTAACATTCTGCATATTTAGAGTAAGGTCATAAAGACTAAAGAATGACGTGTTACACTAGGTGTCCTCTTTACTACTGAATCTTGAAGGACCTATACATGATATAATTTTCCCTCTGTGTAAAGTCTGAGTTTGAGTTTCCAGAGAATGTGTGTTGTTAACATCCCCATAGAAAAAGGAAACATATCGTTGGCTTGATTATCTAATTATACATCAGATAATCATAAAACAAAATTCTTTCTTTATCTAAAATCTCCTAAAAGTGAATTCTTTTAGAACCCAACTGCAAGAGGTTCTCAGTTAATGGATGAGGATTTCAAATAAGCTTCTTACCTGGAGTAGATATAAGAAGTATATATTCAAAGGGTGCCACAGAAGGTCCCCTTGATTACATTATCCTTTACATCAGGATGTAAATTGGCATGAATCAGGATGATCTTTGGAGATGTTGCAATTAAACCCTAATCTTTTTTACCAGTAAAAAATAAAGTGACAAGAACCACCCAAGGACATGCAGCTTTGTAGTGGTGCTTTGAGGCTGAGAATCCATTTCTTACATTCCCAAAGTCAGTTTCTTCAGGTGAATATAAAGTAAAAAAAATTAGTTACATAAGTAATCTCCTTGAAGTAGATCATAAAAAATAGATCTAATATGTTATAAAACAATTTCCAAAATCTATGGAGGCCATGTCTAAACATGCTGAAATGCCTATCCCAGCCACCCACATTGTTCTCCCAGGTATTAAAATTGTCTTTTATTGTCCTGGTGACAAAGTTGCATAGGTTTCCTGGGGTTTTTCTTTAACTCCTTCCCCCTTCCATAAACCCTGTTAGTTTTACTATTTTAGGAATACCTGCAAACACACACACAAATAATATGTATGTACATGAAGTCATGTGTTATGTTTTAGATGTATTATGTTAGGTACATTTGCCTCATTTTGAATAATTTTGAATCTTTTTTAATAACCATGACTCTTAAACATTCTCTCCAACAATTACAAACTCTTGACAAGCCAGGCTGGTACTACAGCATGAACGTTCATCTTGTGCTTGTGTTTGTTGCTCAGCCATCTTTGACTGGACACCTGCTCCATGCAGGTGCTACACTTGGCGCTGATAAATAGGGTGATGAAGAAGGTGGACAGGTCCTTTCCCTCCAAGAGCTCTCTTCTTCAATTAGGACAGGCATAAAAAGAACAAATAAAAAACATGTGGATAAAGGAAAAATAGGCCCTCCAAATCCTAATAGTATTTGATGTTATGCATAGATTTAAAGAATGGCGTAATTTAATAGTTGCAGTAGATACAATGGAGAATCAGATGCCATATTGATACACTTCTTTGTACTCAGCTATCTTAAAGTTAGGTGGTCTAACATGCCTTTTGAATGAAAACTTCACCCACATATGATTTTGAAACAGCATAAATCGATGGTTTGCAAATTATTGGTTTGCTGTGTTAAGTGGGTCTTCCAAATGTTGACACAATTCATTATATGGTATCAAAACATCACATTTGTTAATGTCACTGTGATCTTATCAGAAAAGACCTCAAGTATTGGTAAGCTGTCAAGTCATGGTGACAGACGTAAGTCCTCTAAAATTATACTCTTGGCTTGAGAGTTTGAATTTTATTATTTGCAACACTATTAGTTGTGATATTAAGAGTAATGGGTTCATTTCTCTCTCAAGAAAATATTTACCAAGTAGACAAGTCCGAGTAACTTATAGTCAGCTGTTAGGCAGCTGGTATTTGAAAAAAGAGATGGAATTCCATGAGAAAAGCAACTAGCTGAGCTTGTAGCTCAAAGGAGCTCACAAAAGTTTTCTTTTAGGGCAAACTTGCTGCTCACTAGGCAGCAGAAACACCATATGTATTCTTCCCACGTTATTACACAGAACATAAAACATAAAAAAGGACATGGTCCTGGGAGCCAAGATGTAATCCAAAGTCACGGTTTTTGTTGCTTCACCAAGTGTATTTAAGTGAATCTATCCTAATGGCAGATACACAGGTGTGTGGTGGTGTGTGACACATTTCGGTGGCACTGCCGTCATTCTGCTGAGCCCCAGAGGTCTCCCCCATCATTGCTTTTGCTCCAGCAGGGCAAGCTGAATGGTAGGATAATTCTGATTAAGCCTGTCTAGGACTTACCTAATGCAAAATTTTACGTTCTGAATTTCTACATGCTATGCGGGGCCTCCTTCCCACATTCACACGGACGGCATCTGAGCAAAGATATTTTCAGTAATTTGGTTTAAGATACCACTTGCATTTCTTATTTAAGACAACTTCTAACTTTCAATACACAGTAACAATTATATACCATTAATAATTTTAGCCTTTACTCAGAAAAGTCTTAACCAACTTGACTTCTGAACACTTAAATGTGAATTTTAAAATATTTTCAAATGAACCATGTAAATGAAATCATACCCCAGTTGTCAGGATCATAGTTCTTGAAGACGTTGTAAAAATGAAAAACTTTACTATTTTTAATCATGCGATTTTAGGAAAGAGGATAAGGAACCGATGACACTGTAAGAGAAAATGTGGCGTTTTGACTCATTTTAATCCTGTGGACCAGGATTGAAAAACAATGCTTCTTGTCTTGGTCATCTGCACGCTACCCCATACCTTTCCTGTTAGACCACAGGAATATTTTATCTGGGCGATTGTAAAAGAGCAAACCTGATGCCTCAGAAATTGGCTGAGTAGAGTATAAATGACTTAACACAACAATTAAATAAGTGAGGTGAAGGCTGTGTTAACTAGTTTGATGTAAGTATTCCAAATTTTCTATAAAATCAGCACATTGTACCCTATAAATGCAGTAATGTATAATGCAGTAAAATAAAGAAAAGTAGAAATGGACCCACTCAATCCCAGAAATATTGCAGCAAACTAAAAAACAAGGCTTTAAATCTAGTTTTCAGGAGGTTCTCCTTTCACACTGAATATACTAGTGAAGTGTGTACATATATATGTGTACGTGTGTGTTCAGGTGACAATTGGAAACAACACTATTTTCCCATCATGTCTTTTTTTGGTAATAATCATGACCCTCTGCTTATTTTGTAGCATATGCTGAGAAAACTTGAAAAAATAAAATAAAGACTGATGTAAATAACGAGCTTATCATTGAAGGTGGCTGCCACTTACGCAGTTCTCAAATGTATTTAACTATCTAGAAGTGCAATTTGGCTGCCCCCAAACATACAGGCAGAAATCACAGTCAGATCCCTTCTCTCACTTCATTTCTGTAACAAGCAGTTTTATATTTAACACATTCCAAAGCTTTGCCTTTCCCCTTTTGGGTGCCACATTGAACTTAAACAGCGCCTAATTGAGTGTTTTAATTGCTGGGGACCGACACTTGCAGGAAAGTTAATTGGCCGCTAGATAAAAATGTCAGCTTCTATTTATATTTATATAAAACATTATAGTTTATAAAACACTTTCACATGTGTCACCTTAATTAATGCTCAACAGTGACTCTGTAATGTAGATAAAGCACAATCGGAGACGCAGAGACAGGAGAGAGGAGACTAGTACAGTATAATTCTCTGCATTCGGTAATGTGCTCAGGCTCAAATGCAGATCTTTGGATTCCAAAAGAAAAGAAACTCATGTTGCAATGGGAAGCCAGGGTGGGAGTGAAGAAGGAAGATGAAGAACCCAGGAAGAAAGCTATTTGAAAATCTGAAAGGGAGACTATTTAAAAAGCCGGGCAATAAATATGGAGGGGCCAACTTAAGAGAAATAATTCATTAAATTGGAGAGATAAGAGGAAGGCATTGGGTTTGGTGAAGAACGGCAGGTAGGACCCAAAGATGATGCCAGAGGTTCTAGTTGGGATGATGGAGAGCCTGGCGTGAGTTCTGAAATGTTGGTGGCTTGGAGGAAGCCGCAGGGAGGTGGGTTTGCTAGAAAGTGTCTGTGGATCACCTTTCTGGACTCAGACTATGGGAACTTTGAAATGTAGATTTGGGGAGCGGGCTAACATTAGTAGAGAACAACACATGAAACTGTAAGTGGACGAGTCTCAGAAACATCAGGTTTTGGAAAGGTGTTCTATAGGTTTTTAGATGAATGTTTGCCAATAATGAGATCGGATGGCGGTGCTGGAAACGCAGAGTGCAATCCTGAGCGGGCACTCCCGTGCTTTGTTCCACTTCTACACTCAAAGCACGTCCCTACTGTCACTGAAGACAGCTTTTCACCGGCCCTCCTTCCATGGAGGAGGGGGTTAGGTGTCACTGCCGGGGTGTCGGGCTTCTGCGGCGATGGCCCTTTGCACGCTGTGTCCTGGAGCTCGACCGGACACTGTTCTGCACGTTCAGACATAAAAGTCCTGCTCCCCGGTGTCGCCCCTTCTCTGTCCCTGTGACTGCCTCACTGCACTGCTATTGGCACAGCTGGGGAAATGGATACTAAATTTAAAACAGTGCCGAGAGTGGGTCTGTTCTGCTTCCGTCTCTGTGTGAGCCGCGGGATGAGCCTTCTAAGGACATCATTCTTTAAGGGCTTCTGATGACTGATGTCTTCTGGCCGGGGTGGAGACACAGCTTTGCACCTGCTAGCACCTTGGCGGTGTCCACACTCCCAGTTCCTGACATTTGCTCCTTTATCGTTCCAGCCGGAGCACCAGCCCCCTCTGCTGGGCGGGAGAGGAACCTTTCTGTCCTTACCCATCACTTTCATCCCTTCTCTCGGGCTGTCGCTCTAGTTCCTGGAATTATTTACGACAGTCGTCCTAGAAAGTACACATTTCACGCTTCTTTTTCTCTTTTAGTCCCTCATTAAAGATGAACGATGTCTAATTTAAGCTCCTCTTTGCTGGTGTTTTGTGTGTGTGGCCATACATTACAGGGTTTTGCACAATGTTTATTTTTCAGCAACTACTTAGGGGATGCAGAGTTTCCGTTGTAAATAAGCAAAAATTAGACCCAGGGGAGAATATAACAGAAATACATTACATACATAAATTGTTCATGGTAACTTATGATTTCAAATGGGAATTTAAATTCTTTGTGTTAATTTAAGGTCCTAATGTAAGGAATGAAGGCTAAGGAAGCGGGGACCTTCACTGCCTCTCCTTTCTGGACTCCCCAGGAAAGCTCCTTCCTGAGGCTTCCTCAGGGACCACGTTTGCTCCGCAGACCTGGGGATTTATGCTTGTGAGAGTCCAGAGACGGAATGCGGGATGTCGGGACTGAGCTCGGGGCTCAGCTCACGGGTTTTCGTGACATGTTTTTCTGGACATAGAGTAACACGCAAGCTGATTCCAGGTTTTGGCTATTGTGGACAACACTCCCGAAACACAGAAATACAGAGGTCTCTTTGACATGCTGATTTCATGTCTTTTGAATATATGCCCAGTAGTGGGATTGCTGGATAACTCTGGCAGTTCTATTTTTTAATTTTTGAGGAAGCTTCCTGCCATTTTCCGTAATAATCATACTAATTTACATTCCCCCACAAAGGCTTTCTTTTTCTCCATATCCTTGCCAAGACTTATCTTTTGTCTTTTTGATAATAGCCATTCTAACAAGTGTGACAGGGAATCTCATTTTGGTTTTAAAACTTGGCACTTCCCCGATGATTAGTGAAACTGGGCATTTTTTCATATACTTACTGCCCATCTGTAGGTCTCATTTTAAGAAATATCTACTCCTGTCCTTTGCCCATTTTTTAAAACTGGGCTATTTTTGCTATTGAGCTGTTCAAATTGCTTATATATTTTGGATATTAACCCCTTATCAGACAGATAACTTGCAAATATTTTCCCCATTCTGTAGGTTGTGTCTTCACTCTGCTCATTTCTCTCTTTTTTTTTTTTTTTGCATTTTTTGGCTGGGGCTGGGTTTGAACCCGCCACCTCTGGCATATGGGGCCGGCTCCCCACTCCTTGGAGCCACAAGCGCCACCAATTTTGGTTCGATATAATACCGTTTGTCTATTTGTGCTTTGGTTGTCTGTGTTGAGGGGTCATAACAAAAAATACCATTGCCCAGGGCAATGTTAGAGAACTTTCCCCCTGTGTTTTCTCTTAGTTGTTTAAGTCTTTAATCCATTCTGAGATAATTTTTGTACGTAGTGAGAGGTTAAGGGTCTGATGTGATTCTTCTACATGCAGATATGTAGTGCTCCCCGCACCATCTACTGATGAGATTGTTCCCGGTCTCCACCACTGTGTTCTGGGCTCCTTTGTTGAAAGTCAGTTGGCTGTAAATGCCTGGGCTGTTTCTGGACTTTCTCTTCTGCGCCCTCTGTGTGTGTGTGTGTGTGTGTGTGTGTGTTTTTACGTCAGCATCCAGCATCATGCTTTTTTGTTATTAGGTTTTGGCAGCATATTTTGAAGTCAGGTCATGTGATGTCTCCAGCTTTGTCTTTTTTGCTAAAGATTGCTTTGGCCATTCAGAATCTTTTGTGGTTCTATCTGTATCTTAGAATTTATTTTTTTCTATTTCCTTTAAGAATATAATTGGTGTTTTAATAGAGATTGCCTTGAATCCTTAGATCACTTTGGACAATATGGACATTTTGACAATATCACTTCGTTCCATTCATGAACACAGGATAACGTTCCATCTATTTGTGTCTTTCTCAATTTCCTTCATCAATGTTTTGTAGTTTTCAGTATAGAGATCTTTTGTTTCCTTGGCTAAATTTATTACTAAAGTTTTTTTTTTGTAACTGTTATAAATAAGGATGTTTTCTTGGTTTTTTTGATAGTTTATTGTTAATTATAGAAATGCTAACGATTTTTATATTGGTTATGCATCCTACACTTTAGGATATGATCGATTCAATAGATACAGCAAAAGCATTTGACAAAGTTTGACATTTTCTTATGAAACATTTTCAATAAGTTAGAGAAAGGATGCGTATATATCAACACAATGAAGCCCATATATTACGATGGCAAACCCACAGCTAACATCATACTCAACTAGGGAAAGTTGAAAGCTTTTCTTCTGATATTGGAAATAAGCAAAGAAAATACACTCACCTTTTCTACTCAATATAGTTTTGGAAGTCCCAGACAGAGCAATTAGGAAGAGAAAGACATAAAAGGCATCCAAATTAGAAAGAAAGAAGTTAAAAATTTTTTTTTGCTAATACACAATCATATACATAGAAAGACTCCATCAAAGTGTTAGAACTAATAAATGAATTCATCAAAGTTGCAGTATACAAAATCAACATATAAGAATACAACTTAAGTAACTTAAAATTGTAAGAGAAACTATGCTTTTCAATACTTGTTATGCTTGCAGACAGAGGAAACTTAGAGTTGGAGAGAATTAAGTAGAGATGAGAAAGGAAAAGAATGCCAGGAATATTACTTATACTTTTACCAACTGACTCACAATTAGCTTCTTTGCAAATGCACACACATACAGGCATGCACACAGGAACAAAACCCTTTGGTGTGCTAGTAGTAAAGCTCCAATAATGAATGATATTTTAAATCAGAATTATTCGGAATCACGCATTGGAATCTTTTATGTGGATTTGTACAAAATGCAGATAATTGCTTAAATATATAACTTCAACAGAATTGCACACATACATACATTTATATGTATTATATTTATAAAGATACCTCTATAGTATGTATGAATATAAGACACATGTGTTAAATATACATACATTTACATACATTATATTCATGTACAGCTAGATACAAACAATTGTCTATATACATTATATATGTCCTTATGGATGAATAAGTAGATATTACAATTACAGAGTCTTAGGGCTGTAAATGAACTCGGAGTTCATCCAGACCAGCCTCCACTCAGCGTGTGCCTGGACTGTACCCCCTGTTTTTCTAGACTCTGCCTGTGCAGTCTGTGCCATGGGGCTCAAGGCTGTAAGCCCTTCCTGTATCTACATGGCTGTGATGCTCCGATAGTTCTTCCTCCCGTCCGGTACAAATCTGCATTTGCTGGGTCTTCCCTTCTTTCTGATGCCATTATTCCCTTTAGTGCAACACTAAATAGCTTCCTTCTCTTCTTGGAAAGCTACCAAACGTGCAGAACAGGGAACCCCTGTCTTCCCGGCTAACAACCTATTTCTTCAACTACTTTGTATGCAGCAGAGTTCAGCAGGCATTTCCTTTGTAAGGACACAGTGATGTGTCTGTTTACCCTCCAAGAAACTTGGCCCTGTGGCACTTTCTGATGAATAAAAGAGGGAAATGAGAGTGCCACCTCCAACAGGAAGACAGGACTTCTCTGTTGGGACCCTTGTCCCACCGTTGAGTCACGGCGCTGGACTCACCAACAAAAATCCCTACCGGTGCCATCAGCTGGGACTTTGTTCTGCTTTGTCAGCTTTTGGTTTATGGGACACTGCTGTCATCAGTCCATGCTAAGTTCCCTGTTTTGTTTTATTTTGATTTGTCTCTCTCTTTGACCATCCACCAATTGGGGAATCATTTTACACTTATGGGTACTTAACATATTTATTTAAATCTACTTAATAAATTTATATATTTAATCTACTTAATATATTTATTTCAAGTCTATTTAATGTATCTATTTTAGATATTTCTAATGGCCTCTCTCTCTATATGTATGTGTGTATATATGTGTATACATAAGTTTAGATACATGTGTGTATCTATATACACACAAAGGTTGATGTATGTGTACATATGTTATATGTATACATAGGTTCGTATATATGTGTGTATATATACATACATAGATTTATGTATGTGTGTTTATATGTACATATAGGTTTATATATGTGTGTGTTGATATATATATAGAGAGAAAGGTTTGTATAGATGTGTATGTGTCTGTATAGGTATATGTAGTTTGTCCCCCAACTCTCTGAGTCTGTACTCATGCTACTATGAATATCCTGTAAATGTGTACAGGTGTAATTTTTTTCTTTTTGTGTGTGTGTTTCTAATAGTAGCATAGACCCAGTAATAGAATTTAACTGAACTTCATTACTAATTGCACAGCTGCTCTGCAAATTCCTAATGGCACAGGCTACCATCAGCTGTGAATGAGAGATCCCCTTCCTTCTAGCCAGTAGTTGCTGCTATCTCTGTTTCTGATGGTTGCAAATCTAGCTGATGTGAAGTAGTGCTTTATTTTAATTTGTTTTTCTCCCCTCACTAGATCAAATGAGTCCTTATACTCGCTAGACCTCTGGAACCCATCTACCCATTTTCTTTGCCCATTTGCCATCAGCCTTGTGTTCTCAGCTGCTCTGTAGCTCTGCAGTGTAAGCACAAAGTCCTTCTTACTAGGCGTGGCTTTCAGTATCTTTTCCAAGACTGTCTCTTGTCTCTGTCTTCACTGGAATCTGGTTTTAGAAGTCACAGAATTCATGAAGATCCATCCCACCTGTTTTCTATATTTGCTCTGTGTCTTTATTTCTATTGTCTACACTTAAGTCTTCAAGCCACATTGAGCTTCATAAACATTGTACACGCAGGGCCCATTTTTTTTTTAATCTATATTGAGTCAGTTTCCCAATATTCTTTTTTAAATGACCCATGTTTTCTTCTACTCTTCATATCCTGAAATACCGTGATGGCCTCGTCAGAGGCAATTTTAGTTCCATGAAATGGATTAAATTTTTCTCTCTGGATGCTTCATCTATTTTTAAAAATAATGTTTGTCTTCTCCTTGTAGCTGTTGAGTACACATTTGTCTACGCGTTAGGTTAAACTGAACAATGATGTTATTTCATCTCTATCTTTGCTTATTTTTTATGCTTTTCATTGATCAATTATGAAAAGGTTGTTAATATTAAGAAATATAATCATTTTGCATTTTTTCTGCTATGATCTCTGATTTTTTGTCTTCTATGAATTATATGATTGACAGATTACTCTTCTTGCCATTTTTATCTCACACTTCCAGGGCACATTCTTCCATTTCTTTAACTCCTACTTTCCTATAAGCTTTTATTTAGTGATGTTATTCACACCCAATTTTTAGTCCTCACATTAAACATATATTTATTTTAATTAATCTTACATCAATAGCTATTCTTCCCAAATTATTTCCTATTATCTATTTCCTGGTCTCTCTTAGTTTGTGCTAGACTCTCTGAAGTACTGACAGTGATGCTTACAATAAATTCCATTTATTCCAAATCAGTGGTTCTCAATCTTCCTAATGCCATGATCCCTTTAATACAGTTCCTCATGTTGTGGTGATCCTCAACCATAAAATTATTTTCATTGCTACTTCATAAATGTAATTTTGCTACTGTTATGAATCGTAATGTGAATATCTGATATGTGGGAGACCCCCAAAGGGGTCGTGACCCGCAGGTTAAGAACCACTGTTTTATTTTTATTTTTTTTTATTTTGAGACAGAGCCTAAAGCTATCACCCTGGATAGAGTTCTGTGGCATCACAGATCACAGCAACCTCCAATTCCTGGGCTCAAGCGAGTCTCCTGTCTCTGCCTCCCAAGTAGCTGGGACTACAGGCGCCCGCCATGACACCCAGCCATTTTTTGGTTGCAGCCGTCACTATTGTTTGGCGGGCCCGGGCTGGATTCAAACCCGCCAGCTCAGGTGTACATGGCTGGTGCCTTAGCCCGTTGAGCCACAGACGCCGAGCCAAGAGAAGCACTGTTTTAAATGGTCATAAATATACTGGAATTATATATCCATGGATGTGAATTTCATTGTACAAAGTTCAATTAGGTCAAAGAATTGGTTACTTTATCCAAGCAAGAGCTAGTTACTTGTTATGTGTCTTGATCTAGGCTTGGGAACAAAATACATCCCTTTTGCTGAACGGAATTTTTCCAATTAACAAAAATACCTGGAAAATTTCACTCTGAATCTTTCACTTAAGCAATCAGAATGCGTCAATGCCAAAAGCTATCTTATCTGAATCCTCGTGAAGAAATCGAGACTCAGAGTTGTATGGGGACTTTTTCAGGGACACCTAGTAGCTGGCCTGCAAAAGTAGAGAGTGGTCCATGGAATTAGTTTTACACAAATTTATGTTGGTGTATTATGAGGGTGCACTGTAGAGGGACCCATCTCTTACTGATCTATTTTCAGTTATTTTAAAATACCGTTCCTTCATTGTATTACTAATTCAGTACCCTGAAACTTGTCCAAATCGCTTAGCAGACTTCAGCATTTTATGCCCTTCGTTTCACTACGACATATTTTAGTCCTTAAAAGATACAGTCACTTCAAGTCAGTTATGATTAATAACCAAGCTTCTGAAGAGAGATGACCTTTTTAAAGTCAAGGCGACAGAAAATATTTCTCAGGTAAATAATACACCATCACAAACAATTCTTATAAAGAAGATAATTGGAGAAAGAAGCTAAATTTTAAAATTCACGCCAGAGACCTTATGAACCTAGTTTCTCCCTGTCATTGAGCCTAGCTGTCATCGTCTCCGACTGGAGTCCCACGGCTTGCTTTCTTTCTAGCAACTTACACATGAACAAAAGTAAAAGAGCTGCAACCCACCTGGATAGACTTTTCTCCAGCTAGACAGCGACCACAATGGCTAGGTTTCATTTTCTTGATGCCAGGATGATTCAAATGGATTTCTCTTTTAATAATAAAGACACAGTTTGATAACTCAGAACAGCTACTTGGTTTAATCACAGAGTCCGCTGTGTAGACATGTCACCGTCTTCACTCGAGAGGCACAACCCACCATCCTCCTCACACCAGCGTGACTCTAGTTTAAATACAGAAGTTGCCATGAGTGGTAAAATCATTCATCATTTAAAAATGGTGAAGAAACTCTTTATTTCAATGTAATGTGATGATGATTTTAAAATATCTTCCTTAAAAAAAAAACCTTAAAGAAACATTTTGTCTGGCTGGTAGGATCCCTCAAGAAACCATCCAGTTTCTTCCACCCTCCCCCACCTCCCCCACCCCTCCATTCCCCCACCCCACCCCACCCCCCCACCCCCCCGTCAGTGTCTGGCTGCGGGTATTATAGACAGTTAAGGAAACACCCGCATGCTCCTCAGAGCTTGTTCTATTTTTTTTTAATTTCCAATTCCAAGTAGTTCATTTTTTCTCTCTGTTCTATCTAACTGGCATCTTTTCTGTTCAAGAAAACTATTCTGTATTATGCCCTGAAGATGATTTTGTTTTCCCTAAAACATTTTAATTGTTTTTTTTCTTTTCACCCATAGACTTACTTGATAATTTTAAGTAATTTTTGGCAAAAAAATATATTTCTCTTACCCATTTCTATATGTTGTCTCAGTTTTGGCTGTATAGCCCTTTCCACAATCTGGCTGTCCCAAATAAGTGTCCTGTATAAGAACTACCTTATTTAAAAGTCATCATGAAAGAGTTCGCTACTCTTATCCCTGACTTAGTCCAAATTCCAGCTGTGATGACAGCATTCTAGTTCTGAGCACTGGCTAAAGTTGCAGCAGCCTAATGAGTAAAAACAAAAAATAGGGGGTTTTTTGTTTGTTTTTTAGATAATGAGCAGAACTCTTAAAATCAAACTTTCAAACTATTTTTTTACCTTGCTTCTATCTTTCCTTTTCTATTTTTCGGGAAAATAGCAAGGTACTGTTCATTTGTGTAAAGGGCTCTTACTGAGAGAGCCCTCAGCACTCATGGTAATCCTCACTTAGTCATAATATAGAATGACACAAGTGTCGGGTGGATGGAGGGAAGGCAGGAGGCCTGGTTACAAATGCACCTGTTTTTGTTACCAGTGGTGCCTGACACTTTGGCTTTGATGCAGCCCATTGTCGCGGTCAGGTTCTTCAGGGAGCAGAGGCCGGACTGTAGCAAGTGTGCAGGACGTGTGTCGCAGAGTGCCAGCCGCTGCCCCTGCGAAGGCACAGGAAGGAAGAAGAATCAGGTGAAGGAAGGTGCAGGCCAGTGCCGGCCTCATCTGATTCCCCAGGGAGCTCTGGAGCTGAAGCAGACTTTCTGACGGCTCCTGGCTTGGGCATACTTGCCCACCGCAGTCAGTCATTGGCCGTGAGGCACTCAAAACTGTGCTGTCCTGGGGTAGCGTGAACCCCTGTAACTGAGACAATATCTGAAGTAGCTGACAACGAAGAGGGTGCCCGTGACAGTGACATGAATTGAGAGTAACACGTCTTTCCAAGAATCTGGGCGGTGCATCTCCATGTACATCAACTTCTGTCACTCAGCCCGTCTCTTTAGTTCTGTTCAGGTTATCTTTGTACATCTGCTGTTGATGAGATCAAGGGATAATAGGATGGCCACTAGCAACAAGAGTGTGGGGACCGGGGGAGGACCAACAGACAAACAACCACAGTGCGTGGCAGGGGAGGTCACAAATGTCCTGAGAATGGGGCTGCAAAGGGTCAGAAACAGAAACCGGCTGTGTAAAAACAGTGGGGGGGAATAAGAAAGGCATTGATTCTCAACGCAACGCCGTCAAAAAGATGTGCAGCTGAGAGAGTGGACATGGTCGGATGGAGCCAATTCTGGGCCTGGGTGAAATGAAGTCAGGAGTCAGAAAAGAATGTCCAGAAGAAACTGTTGAGTCTCTCAACAGGGCTGGATCAAAGGGCAGGATCCTGGAAAGGCCTCCTAAAGCAGAGAAAGGCTGAGCTGGGCTTTCCCACTACAAGAGGGGGATGGTGAGAACGGGGCCAGCACAGAGCACGGGGACAGAGACAGGGCAGAGGCCTGAGTCCACACAGACAGGCACGAGACCGTGTAGAGTCTGGCACCTTCCACGTAATCCTACAGGTGGTGAAGTCATGGAAACAGAGGGACAACCCATCACAGTGATTTAGAGAATTAACTGGGTTGAGGTCCATAAGAGGGACTACAGAGCAGCAGGAGGGCAAAAAGCACACAGGGAGACTGACTAGGAAACGTTGCAATGAAAGGTAATGGCAGGATATCTGGAAAGAGCAAACTGGACACCAGACACGCGGAGACACCGAGTACACAGGACTTATGGACCCTCTGCCGGTGCCTGGAGACAAAGAGAAACGTACAACTAGGAGCACTGTCATTATTCTGAGCCTCCTGCAGCTGGGAGGTTTTGCTGCCATTACCAGGAACAGAGAATTGAAGATGAAACTCAGATTAAGAGGAAACATGGTATGTTTGGTTTGGGATTTGAGATGTTTTGGGGACATCCGAATGGAGATATTTGCCATCTACCAAACAAGTGTGCATGAAACTTAAAGAGTTTGGGATTGGGCTTGGCGCCTGTGGCTCAAGCGGCTAAGGCACCAGCCACATACCACCTGAGCTGGCGAGTTCGAATCCAGCCTGGGCCCCGCCAAACAACAATGATGGCTGCAACCAAAAAATGGCTCGGCGTTGTGGCAGGTGCCTGTGGTCCCAGCTTCTTGGGAGGCAGAGGCAGGAGACTCACTTGAGCCCAGGAGTTGGAGGTTGCTGTGAGCTGTGATGCCATAGCACTCTTTCTAGGGTGACATCTTGAGGCTCTGTCTCACAAAAAGAAAAGAAAGAAGAGTTTGGGACTGAAAATTGAGATTAAAGAATTGATGGGGAAAAAAAAAAAAAGAATTGATGCCATTCAGCTGACTGCTGGATCCAAAGGGCAGAGAAGCAGGCAGCATGGCCAGGCCAGCGCGCCTGGAATGGTGCTCAATTAGAACATGATTAAGACGGGCTCGTCTTTCCATTTGAATTATTGAACTATTTATTCAATGTTTTCAGTCTCTTTCCTAATTTGTGTATGATACTTCTAATGAAACATCCATACCTATTAACCTTTGCCATGACATCAGTAACTCTTATAAACTATTTGTCTAAGTTATAGATGTTTAAAATAAATATAAGTGAGCAGAGATAGTGACAAAATTTATTATTTTTGAGACTGTATGACTGGTTCATTTAATTAATTTAGTAATGATCTTAAATCACATTTATCATACACATATTGTGTAATTTAGTTCCAATAATTGAAAAAACTAACATTACATTGATCATGTTGGAATCTTTATTGAGTAAACTGAGGGTACTAATTCAGTTATGCATTACAAAATAGTACCAGAAAATAAAACAGTTCAATCTCTTATTTAAAATGACAATATAATCTGAGTAAAAGAGTTTATCACAGCAGTATCCATGGCAGATAATGTTCTAGTATAGCAGTTTTCAACCTATGGGTTGCGACCCCTTTGGGGGTGGAACAACCCTCTCACAGGAGTCACTTAAGACCATCCTGCATATCAGATATTTACATTACAATTCATAACAATAGCAAAATTACAGTTATGAAGTAGCAACGAAAATGATTTTATGGTTGGGAGTCACCACGACATGAGGAACTGTATTAAAGGGTTGTGGCAGTAGAACGCTTGAGAACCACTGTTCTAGTAGGTCAAACACGCTGAGATCGTGGGCTTTGGTGCTCACTCTCAGTGAAAATTGTGAAATTTTGTCTCCATGATTGTGCTGGTAGATGGTTATTATCAAAAAGTCAAAAGGTTAACAAGTTTCCATGAGGATATGGAGAAAGGGAAACTGCACACTGTTGTTGGGAATATACATGGGTGCCGCCATTATGGAGCGCAGTGTGGAGTTCATAAAAAAATTAAAAATAGAACTACCATGTGATCCAGCAATGCCGTGACAGGGTATATATGCAAAAGAAATTAAATCCGTATGTTGAAGTCACATCTGCACTTTCATGTTCATTGAAACATCACTCACAATGGCTAAGACATGAAAACAACTGTCCCTCAGCAGAGGAATAAATAAGGAAAATGCAATATGTACACACACACAGGAATGTTAGCCAACACTTTTTGTTTGCCTTTAATCTTAAATAGTTCTCCAAGTAAACTTGGAAAATATGGGAGACTTGGTCCAGTTTTTTTTTTTCTGTTTATAGAGAAAAATGTTTCTTTATAACTTACAAGGAAGCCAGAGCCAAGTAAACTCTGCAAATACCGGCTACCGTTTTCATAACTTCTGCCTTAAAGGAAGCATACTTACATTTGAATAAACCTTAAATAATTCTAAAAATACACCTTTTTCTAAATACACCCCCCCCCCAAAAAAAAAAACCTCGACTTAACCACAAAATTTCAAATGTGGTATTTCAAATCTATGTTTAGAGAAAATAGGTTTTCTTTTTAACATATATACAGATAATTTTGGCTCGGCACCTGTAGCTCAGCAGCTAGGGAGTTGACCGCATGCACTGGGGCTGGCAGTTCAAACCCAGCCTGGACCTGCCAAACAACAATGACAACTACAACAAATAATTTTGCACGGTTTGGGCTATTACAAATATGCCCAAGCCACAATTCTTTAAGGAAACCTTTAAGATAAATGCTAAAGGTCACCTCCACCACGCTGCAAAGACAATGTGTTGTCCAGCCTGTCCTCCCAGGCAGGATCAGAGAGTTCCTTGCTGGCTCTCTCTTGTCTTTTCCCAGGTCATCGACTAGAGGTCAGTTAACATCGGTTCGTGCTGAACCTCAAGGGGAGCTAAGAGTGAGAGGCCCAGAAGGGGTGGGCTGCTTAGGGAGGCCACGTCTCTGGAGCACAGGATAGCCTCTGGTGTCCTTCAGCACCTGCTGGCTCCAACAGTGTCCTGCTTACTTCCTCACACACCCCCGGATCCTGGCCTCCTGCCCTTCCTCTTAGAGCAGGTGCAAGACCCAGGATTGGCACCCTAGTTCATGTGGTGGCAGAAGCTGCTGTGGCTGCTGCTGGTTGGAAGTCACCAATCTCAGAGAAGCAAACTCACCTGGCAATTTAGAGTTGGCGCAAATGCCAAGCCTGAATAAACCGTGCCAGATGTTGACTCTGTTCCCCCCACTGTCCCAAAAGGGGGAAGGTTGGCCCCAGAGAACCACTGTTTAGAATCCTGGTATGTCCCTGCCGTGCCAGCATTATTACATCCTCTAAGTGTCCAGATTAGTCTCCCTGTTGAGTCATGCTTAATGACGTCCAGGTTGTCTAAAGCTCATTACATGTTTACACTTTAAAGGTATTTTTTTAAAAAATCATTATGCAATAAAGATATAGAAGGCACTGTTTGGGGGAATAAAAACAATAAACTCAACACATCTCCTAGCTTCCTGGATCACTCTACTTGGGAAATGGATGTGTACATAGTCATAAATGTAATATATTCCACAGTAGAGTTCTGAGCTGCAGGAGTGGACGGAGCAGGAATTTAATTGTGTTGTAGATGCAGGGTGGCGAACTTTGACACTAGATCAGTACTCCCAAATTAGGGAAAGCTAAAGCATGTTGGGAAGTAGCAGAGTTGGACGAATAACCAGTCTTGTGAGTGCGAAGACCCTGAAGTGATGAGATTTGGACTCAGCAATCCCAGACACTCATCACCAGTTTGGGATCACTGCTCCCATTTCAGTTGACAGTGTGTGGCTCTGTGGTTATGCAGGTCCCAGGCATGTTCCACGTGGATATGGCACCTGAGATGGGCGTGTAATTGGGACTAAACTCTCAGAGACCAATCATAAGACTCACTTTCTCATAGTGAGTGGGATTAGGAGATGCAATTTTTGGAGACTTCATGATGCAAGGAAGATGTGTAGGAAAACATTTTATGGCATGGGAAGAAAGATCTTATTAGAGAAAAGGAGGTGGGTGAGGAAAGGGTCTGGGAAGATGGGAATGTCCATTGCCAGATCTTAGGAGACTCTGACTCAAGGGCTCTTTGTGCTGGCCGAGCCCAAAAGCAGTCACCCTAAGAACTGTACAGGGACTTGTGGAGTTAAACCACCACTGGAAATGAGATGACAAAATGCTAAATTACATGTGGCAATGAAAATAGAGCCTGTGATAGCTCCGTGTCCATGTGACATCTTTGCTCTTCCAGTGAATTGTGGGCCTTGGGACCAACAAAGAGGATGGCAGGGGTGGGGAGGGAGGTGGAAGGATGTGGGTTGAGTGCCCTTGATTGACGCTGGGGCTCCATGCTGGGTGTGTTGGGGAAAGCTCTCTGCCAACACTCTCGGGAGCTGCATTTTACTGTCCCCGTTTTACACACAAAGAAATAGAATCAGAGTTCAAGAAACCAGATCAAAAGAGAGCACTACTCATTTCCCAAGAATGAACAGAACCCAGCCCATGATGTTACCTGCTCGTCATAGTCCTCTAGGGGAAAACTTTTAGAACAGTGTCCCTGAGGAAGAAGAATGTGCTGCGCACTATTAGTTTTTGAGGGACAAGACACAGAAGTGCATTAGCCTGATTGTATGTTCTTGTTAAGGACTTAAAAGGGACAAGAGTCGAAAGTGACGTTTGGCCGTATTCCGCGGCTGCCTCAGAGAAGGGCCCACCACACACAATCTGGTAATAAGTGACATTTAGCAGATATTTACATACTTCTTTAGAAAGGTCATGTCATTTTCAGAATTTCTGCTCCTGTGATATAAAAGCTTTCACTGTCAGTGAGATTTAGGGATTTACCTTATTGAGCCAATAGGCCGAAGCACATAAAGTAGCAGTGTGTTTCAAACAGGCTTCCCCAAACTAGAAGAATTTAATAACTTGGTTTGCTTTCTGTCTCTGATCTTATGTCTTATGAATGTTTTACGAATATTTTTAACCCTTTAAAACTTTTAAGCATTCTAATGCAGCAGACTGATGACGCACAGCTGCTGCCCGAGAGTGACCCTAAGCGGTGGAAAGACTGTGGCTGAGAGCAGTCTGGAGGGTTTAATTCACTTCAATGATGATGCGCACCTGGATGTGATGGCGCAAGTAAAACAACACATAACTAACCCGACTTTGACCTCCTGGGAACAGGACTTCCTCTCGCTAAAACCTTTTTCTATAAATTTCATTTTAACTAATTTGTAAATATGCTTTTAAATATTTTAAATATACCTTTTTTCCATTTAAATGGTAATCATAACTTATGCCTCACTGTTTTCATTAAGTGCTGTGATTTTGTGTTAATTAGAAAACAAAGTTGCCTGTGAAGGGCAGTGTGGCCCAGCACCAAGGGCCTGCCTGCTGTGTTGCATTTTGTGTCCTCCCCACCCCTGCGTGTGTTGCATTTTGTGTTCTCCCTCCACTGCTGTGTGTGTTGCATTTTGTGTCCCCCTGCTATGTGTATTGCATTTTGTGTCCCCCCATGTGCTGTGTGTGTTGCATTTTACGTCCCCCCTCCTGCTGTGTGTATTGTATTTCATGTCCTCCCCACCACCTGCTGTGTGTGTTGCATTTTATGTCCTCCCCCCTACCTGCTGTGTGTTGCATTTTGTGTTCCCCCACTATGTGTATTGCATTTTGTGTCCCCCCATGTGCTGTGTGTGTTGCATTTTGCTCCCCCCACCTGCTGTGTGTATTGTATTTTATGTCCTCCCCCCACCTGCTGTGTGTGTTGCATTTTATGTCCTCCCTCCTCCTGCTGTGCGTGTTGCATTTTATGTCCTCCCTCCTCCTGCTGTGTGTGTTGCATTTTGTGTCCTCCCCCCACCTGCTGTGTGTGTTGCATTTTGTGTCCTCCCCCCACCTGCTGTGTGAGTTGCATTTTGCGTCCCCCCTCCTGCTGTGTGTGTTGCATTTTGTGTCCTCCCCCCACCTGCTGTGTGAGTTGCATTTTGTGCCTGTTCTTTACAGTTTACTCTTTGTTTCTTGCCTTTCCTTAGCTCCAGCGGCAACTTTTTACTAAGCTCTTGTCAATCTGCCTGAACTCTCAGGATATGGTTTAGACCAAGGAATGAGGAAACTGAGAGTGTGGCAATGATTTAAAATATGGTGTTCAAAGCAGGGACTTATCCTCTGAGTGATGTGTGAGATCTGGTGCATTAGCTCTGATACTGGCTTTCGGCACTTGGGAGGCAGCGTCCTGGTTTTCAGCAGTTTTGCTTCATGACAAAAGTAACTCTGAGGACATTCTTTGGGACACTGTAAATCAATGAGTTACAACTATTTCAGAATTCTGGAAGACAGGGTTTTTCTGTTTTTTTTTTATTATTATTAAATCATAGCTGTGTACACTAATGCAATCATGGGGGACTGGTTCATCTGAAATATTTTCACTGAACTGATTAACTTAGACTTTATGGCATTTTCTTAGTTGTTGTGTTCAAACCCTTATACTCTACATTTAGTAAACTTCACCAGCACCCTTCTAAGGGTTTTGTTTTTTATTTTGCTTTTAATGCTGATTCTTCTTCTATAGCTACTTCTTGGCTCTGTTCTTGAAAAACAGTGTGCCCTTCCTCCATCCTGTCTCATGCTATAAGGGGACATTCAGCACTTTTTGACAGCCTACACGCTATTTTGTTTTCTTATTTGATAACTAGGTCTAACAGCTCTATATCTGACCTTTCTCCCTTTGGCGAAAACTAGTCATAGTCTTACATGTTTATTCCCTTTATTGTAACTGATGGAGAAAATGAGCCTTGTAGCCTTTCATTTTAACTTTGTCTCATTTTAAAGACTTGTGAAATAGAACTAATGGTAAGAAACTATTTCAGATGTGTGCTAAATCTCCAGCTCATTCAGAGCTCAAGACAGCACTCTTTGTTTTATAAATAAGGAAACCCAAGCCTAGAGAAGGGCGAAGTAACTAGTCAACAGCTCACTGGACTGGAAACCAGGTAGTCTGGCTCCAAAGTTCTTATTCTAGAAATAAGAACACTGATCTGCAATTTTGATAACAAGCACCAAGGCAGTAGAAGTGCCGGGATGTTCTGAGTATGCTGGCATCCAGGGTTTTATGTCCAAGGAACAAAAAAGAGGAGACATGGTTATATTTAATAACAAAACATGACAATTTATTAGTTTTAAATAATATTTACATATCAGTTGACATTTATGCCACTCAGGGCCAGACTTAAAGACATAGGTATATTTGGTACAATTTGGCACTTTGTCAGCAAATTCCAACTGTAAACCGTCACACCTTAGTCTGACCCGATTCTGTCTACCAGCTCCAGGTACAGCCGCATCCTGAGAGCTTTTTCTCTTACTAGCAGATCAACTCATTTCAAACAACTTTACATTGAGAATCCAGAGTAGTTATGATGTTGAGCGTGGATCTTTGTATCTTCAGCCATTTTTATATATTTGTTTGTTTCTTAATTTCTCTGGCAAGATCTAACTTGAGCTGCCTGTGTAACCATTCTTCTAACTCTGGTTGTATTTGCAGTTCTGAGCTCTTGCTCCCAACTACTTTTAAAGGCATATACTACTAATAGCAATAATATTGAATAAGACAATAGCGATGGCCATGCTTTGTTGCTGCCTGTGACTATAAATGAAAGTGCACTGGGTGACGATGGGCATACCACGTTCATTGCTACACGCACAGCACATACAGTGCTGCTGAGCACATCTTGTGCTCAGAAAACATCACTTGTTAAAATTAACAAATAAATGAACACATGGTTTTCCACTCAGATTTCTCAATGGGATCCCTTACATCTCTCCTAAGTTGATACTTGAAATGAACCACAATTGATTGAAAACTCTGCTACCTAAGAAATTAATTCTGCAAAATTACCTAATATAATTGGTTTATATTAGGTTATTATATACTTAATCATCTTAGTTTATACCCTGAATCATTTCTAAGCCCCTGCATAAAAGAAACTTTCTTCTTTAAAAAAAAATTATGCAAAACAACCTAACAAAGACTAATAATATGGGTTTTGATATTAGCTAGATAGACTTGATTTAAGCCCTCATAGAATAGTATACTAGTTCTAAGACAACAGAACAGTAACACCTTTGGGTATCAGTTTTCTCATCTGCAAAGTGAAGCTGTAAATAACTGCCCCCCAAGGCAGACAGAGCATATTTACAACTCAGCCATGTCCTGTAACTTATAAGAAACTGAGATAGAAATCCAAGTTGGCTCCCCTGGCTCCCTTTTAGCCATTTTAGGTTGATAACTCCTTGTGACATCGAGTAAGGCACCAAGGAACGGTGCTTCTAATCAAGAAGGGCAAATAAGAACTTTTATCAGAGAAGTCAAGTCAAGAAAGAGCTCCCTGCAAAAAGAAAGAGCCTCCCAACCCGAGCTGGCTGTGTGCACAGCTGACTGGGCTGAGGCTTACCTTGTCTTCATTAGAAGCCACTCTTGCTAACATGTCAGTTCATAATGCAAAGTCACACAGAATACATAAAATTAAGGAATGTGAAATAAAAGTGCAATTATTCTAACATAAAATAAGATTCACAATGAACAGTTTTCATTAACTGGACATAAAAAAAAACTTTAACAACAAAAATGTCTTCTTTAACAGGCTTACTGTATGCATATTTGGGAGGAAGGAAACTCTGGAAAGAGAAACAGTAATTGTAGCCCTATAATAGCAAAACCAGAAAGAAATCCCCTCTCGAACACATCATTTTGGAAACTTCGAAGAGAAAACCAAATCCAAATCTCTCTTTCACAGTGTTTGCATTTCAGAGCACAGAGTCTGAAATGTTTTCATTCAAGAACAATTATTGAATTAAAAAAATGTATTGAACTAAATTAGGTTAAGTATATTTGCTGAAGTATAAATCAAGCTGTGCCTTTCACTTAGAATGATGAGAAAATTCAAGTAACAGGAACATAATTTGAAATCCTCTGCAGTTCTTGTATGTATGTACTATATCAATTATAGTATTAGTCTTGCAATTTTGTGTAAAAGGGTTAAAGGAAAGAGGATGCAGCCTGTGCACATGGTTTATTATCCTTCCTCTATTACTTTTGTTTTTCTTTTCTCCTTTCAGTTCCACCTTTTATCCAACCTTTTGAGTTTCCGAGATTCTCTATCGGGCAGCGGGTCTTCATTCCGTGCGTCGTGGTCTCGGGGGACTTGCCCATCACCATTACCTGGCAGAAGGATGGCCGGCCGATCCCAGGGAGCCTGGGGGTGACCATCGACAACATCGACTTCACAAGCTCCTTGAGGATCTCCAACCTATCCCTGGTGCACAATGGGAATTACACCTGCATCGCCCGGAACGAGGCCGCGGCTGTGGAGCACCAAAGCCAGCTGATTGTGAGAGGTGAGCAGAGGGGGGTGCGCCACGTGGCTTGAACGGCATCAAACTCAACACAGAAATGCACTTACCACACTAAAACAATACTGCTACAGGAACAAAGCACGAATCCCCTGCACTCCAAGGCAAGGTTTAATTTACCAAAAACTATGATAGTTCAAGTGATGCAGCTAAGAAATATGTGAATGAAAAGTGGGAGCCATAGGACTGAATTCATAAAGTACCACTCAGATATACATGCCCATTGTTTGGGGGAAAACAAAGAATTTTTGCAGCCCTTTGTGTAATACTTCTTATCATTTAGATGAATGGCTTTTAAAAATGAAATATTTGTCAAAGCTGCATATCACAGTTTTTCTAAAAAGAAATAATAAGTGAAATACCTGAGTTAAATAATTGACCTGCTTAATTTATGAAGTTAATGATTAGATTCCTTGCATGAGGCTCGGCGCCTGTGGCTCAAGCGGCTAAGGCGCCAGCCACGTACACCTGAGCTGGCGGGTTCGAATCCAGCCCGGGTCCGCCAAACAATGATGGCTGCAACCAAAGATTCCCTGCATGACACTAGAAAACAAACCTTTCAAATTCTGTGTATTCCTTTTTGGGGGATAAAAATGGTCAGACGCATGTTTTCAATTAAACTATCAATTTTGGAAAATCTGGTAACTAATACTGAGAGTTATATAAATAGCTAGTAAAGTATGTTTTCCTCACTAGAAATTCCCAAAACAAAAATCCTCAAAAATACCTTTGTTTACCCTCTGTATGTGATAAGCTGTACTTCAATAAAAGGAAAGATGAAATTAGGAACATTCATATAATAAAATAAAGCTTTGGTTATAGAATATTATTACTGCCAAGGTATTGAATATTTTAATATAAAAATGATAAATTAAAAAAGGAGCTATCAAATGGTACATTTTTAAATTTTTTGTTTCAGTTTTAGAAATATGGGTTTCTTTGCTTATCTCTCTTATTTAGCATTAAATCTACCCTTTTTTTTTTTTTTGAGACAGAGTCTCTCTATGTTACCCTCTGTAGAGTGCAGTGGCATCACAGCTCACAGCCACCTCAAACTCTTGGGCTTAAGTGATGGTCTTGCCTCAGCCTCCCCCGAGTAGCAGGGACTGTAGGCACCCACCACAATGCCTAGCTATTTTTTGTTGTGGTTGTCATTGTTTAGCCAGGGCAGGGTTCTAGCCCACCAACCTCGGTATATGTGGCTGGTGCCGTAACCACTGTGCTACAGTCACGGAGCTGAAATCTACTATTGTTTTGATAGAGAAGCTGTTGCAACAGTTCTTAAACTAAGCAGAGTATGGTATTATTTACAGAACAATTTCAAATAGAGTAGTCCAACTTGTGGAAAACATTGGCAGTGGTCTCATTACATCTAAAATGTGAGCGTCGGTCTTATTTCAAGTGGTCACTCTAGTCACCAGTCTCTGATCAAGGTTCCCACTTTTCATCGGCAATCTCTGAGGTCTGGAAAATGTGGGTGCTCTGTGGTTTCATGACTCCCCAAGAGCAGCATGCATTTATCCACCAGTATACTGCCCAGCACATGGCAAAAGTAACTGTAAGAAATAAAAGATTTATATTAATTTTATTATGTGCATTTAAAATTCCTGAACACTGTTGGCATTAGGAGGGAGATGTGTCTCTCTGTCCTGACAGTAGACAGATTGGCCCAGGTCCTTCCCCAATCCCTCATCCTTGTTCCCTTATCACCTCTCCTTCCTTCCTGTCTGAAAAGGAATTCACTTTCTATCTAATTGCCAACAAAAGAACATGATAGGACTTAGAAGTCATATGAAGAAATCAACTTCATATTCTGGAAAAAAAATAATTCCCCAAGTGAATGATTAAGAAAATAAATATATCTTCTATTAGACACGAACTAATGATACTCATGACATTTGGTATTTCTACCTTATACTTTTGTGTATAAGAATTGAGATGCTTAGGGTTTTTTTTCTCCTGATTGTTTTGAAGATAAATAAAAATGGGAGCCAATCTAGCATCTGTTTCCCAAGCATTTTCTTATATGTAGAATTGACTCTTACTGGGGTTTGTGAAGGGCCAAATGGTACGTCAGCCTGTCTTTGGGTAATCTGCTCTGACGGAACCAGGTCAGGGAGTGGAGCTGTCCAATAAAATGCACGAGAATATCCTTCATTTCACTTGCCCTTGCAGGAAATGCAACCAGACATTTTTGACGCAGGCAAAGGTCAGCTGGGCTGAAATTGAGCCCAGCTATTCATGATGATGTAGCTAATCAGTAGATGATTCATGGGTTCCTGTGATTATTCTTCAGATATGTTTATAAAGCTTCACCAGGTAGGTGACATAGCCCTGAGGAAGGGGATGGCTTCACAAACAGATCAGCATGTCAGAGAAGCAGGCCAGGGCCAGGCACCCTCAGCCTCCACTGCACCATGGCATCTCCCGGGAGGTTTAAGCAAACACTAAGACACACAATTCTGGTCCCAACTCAGACCCATTAAACCATTGCTAATAGGAGCAGATCCATCCCTCAGATTCCAGGGTAATTCCTTTTTCTTAATCAAAAATTACTGTTTAGTGGTTCTCAAACTTTGCTGCACATTCGAATTGCATGTGGAACTTTTTTTTTTTTTTTTTTTTTTTTTTTTTTTGCGCTTTTTGGCCAGGGCTGGGTTTGAACCTGCCACCTCCGGCATATGGGGCTGGCGCCCTACTCCTTTGAGCCACAGGCGCTGCCCTGCATATGGAACTTTAAACACGTCCCGATGTCCAGGCTGTTAGCTCCTACCAATTAAATAGCCACCTTTGAAGGTGGGACCCAGGCATCAATCATTTGTAAAATCCCCAACTGGATTTTAATATACAGCCAAATTTGAGTCCCAGCCCACTAGATAATTTGAATATGCTGCGATTTTAGAAGGCAGATTTTTTTTTTTTTTTTTTGTTAGCTAAATGAAAAGAGAAGAGATTGTAGACTATAACCAAGGCAGTGGCACGGCCAGATTGATCTTTTTGATTATCACGTTTTCGTCTGAGGAAAGAATAGTCTGGGCCAAAAGTAAGCAGAGTGGTTAAGAGGCTTTTTCGGAAGTCCAGGCAAGATCGACTGCCTTGGCAGAGCAGCTGGCTCACAGTGAGCCTTGGATGTGCGACGACCAGGATGCACTCTCAGGGTGAATGCAGCAAAGGAGACAGCGGCATCTACAACAGAATCGTGTTCTGCCTCTAACAAGGGAAGGAACCAGGGAGACAAGACCACAGCCCTAAGGCACCCGACGTGGAAGGTTCCAGAAGGAGAGCACAAGGAATCAGCATAGGAGGTAGGGAGTGAAGAGGAGCCACTGGTACAGTTGAAGGAGGTCCAGGGGACTGTGGGACTCTGAGAGCAAAGTAGGAGATGCACCAAGAAGGAGTGACAGAGTCTCAAAGCCAGAAGGCCGGAAATGGGAGACTGAGACTTGTTCACGGTTCTGCAAAGGTGGATCTTGTCTGTGACCTTGAGGGGCAGTGTGGCTGCAGCAAGAGCTTGCATCAAGGAGCTTAAGGAAAGAAAGGAGGTGAATGTGTAAGAACTCAAGAAAATACCACCATTTTCATATTTTTAGAAATTTTGCTATGACAGAAGACAGAAAAAATGGAGAGGAAGTTGGAAATGCTGGTGGGACAAGGGAAAGTGTTGTTTTTAAGACTGGATACTTCACAGCATGCTTGTGTGCTTCTGAGGGTAGCCAGATGAGAGGAAAAAATTGTGCAGCAAGATAATGAGGCAGAAATTACAAGATCCAAGTCTCTGCGTGATTGAGTTGGAAGTGGGTTCTCTGTGCCAGTGTGGTGTATTCAAAGTAGTGCAAGAGCAACTGCGGTGTGGGTTCCAAAAGGGGAACCAACAGAAATGACTGGAAGTTTCAGAGAGGGCGTATGTGGGGTCAAATAACTGTCGTGACAAACAAAACATTTGTCTATCAAATGGGACCAGCAGAGGGTAACAGGTATTGGATTTATCCTCCTGCCACAAACAATTATAAATTGTACTAAAATAAACTATTTTCAGGCAGTGGAACAGGCAGCCCAGGGCTGTGATCCTCAAGAAAAAGGGAAGCCCACGAGGTGAGCCCCAAGTTCTCTGTAAATCTCTGCTTTGGGGCACTTGCCGACTATGGCAGAGAGGAGCAGAGCACAGTGAATAACTGGGCTCTTGCTGGATAGAGAAAGAAGACAGGCATTTCAAGCTACTGAGGTGGCTGGAGAGAGAGCTCTGTAGAAATCTATAAGCACTCCCTGTGTGTCTAGCTCAGCGCCGTGCTCCGTAGCACAGGTGGGACTGCAGGGGATGGTGCTCGGGAACGGCGGCGCTCTGACTAGCCGGAATAGAGAAAGCATGGGGAATTCGGCTGACATTGCGGAAAGACCGCACATTGGCTGGAATAGGGGCCGCTCTAGACCATCCTTTATAAGCATAAAGGGATTCTTGGAAGGAACTTTCCCCACCAGTAAATGAATTGGATGCACGATCAACGTTCTACACTCAAGAGGAAGACAGCAAGGTCCTGACTCCTGATGCACAGCACGTCCTAACTGCAGTGGACACGGTCAAACATGGGCAGAACTCACGTTCTCATGTTTTGCTCTATTGAGCTTCCCAGATATTATGGCTTTTTTAAAAAATAAATTGAAGGGTTGAGACATCCCTACATTAAATGAGTCTTTGGGGGCCATTTTTCCAACAATAGATGCCTACTTCGTGTCCGAGGGTCACAGTTTGGTTCTTTTCGAATATTTCAAACTTGTCATTATTATCATGTCTGTTGTGGTGATCTGTGCTCAGTGACTGTTGATGTCACTGTTGTAATTGTCCGGGGGCACTGTGACCTGTGCCCAAACAGGACAGTGAGCTTAACCCTTAAATGTGTGTGTCCTGACTGTTCACTGGCAGGCTGTCTCCTCCTCTCCCCTCTTCTCTCCCCAGACATTGACATGTCTCCCTGAGACATAGCAATATTGAAATCAAGCCAGTTTGTAACCCTACACTGGCCTCTAAGTCCTCAAGGGAAAAGAAGAATCATATGTCTCTTAGTTTAAGGGACAGCTAAAAATGATTAAGCATAGTGAGGAGAGCGTGTCAAAAGCAGGGAGAGACTAAAAGCTAGGCCTTTTGCAGCAGTTAGCCAAGTCATGAATGTAAAGGAAAACTTTTTGAAGAAAAGTAAAAGTGTTATTTCAGTGAACACATGAATGATAAGAAAGCCAAAAAGAAAAAAACAAACCCTTACATTGCTGCAGAGAAAATTTTAACAGTCTGGATAGATCAAACCAGCCACAACATTCCCTTAAGCCAGAGCATAACCCAAAGCAAAGCCCTGACTCTCTTCAATTCTGTGAAGGCTGAGGGAGGAGGGGGAAGCTATGGTAGAAAAGCTTGAAGTTAGCAGAGGTTAGTTTGAGAAGTTTAAGGAAAAAAGCCATCTCCATAGGACAAAAATGCAAGGTGATGCAACAGGTACTGTTGGAGAAGCTGTAGCAAGTTACCCAGAAGAGTTAGCTGAGATCATTGATGAAGGTGGCTGCACAGAACAACAGATTTTCAATGTAGACAAAACAGCCTTATTTTGAAAGAATATACCGCCAAGACTTTCATAGCTACAGAGGAGAAGTTAATGACTGGCTTCAAAGTCTGAAAACCCAGGCTGTTTCATTAGGTGGTTATGCAGCTGGTGTTGTTAAATTGAAACTGTAAATTCCAAACATAAAATACTGGACTACTTCTAAGACTAGAAAAATGCCTGTTTTATTAAAACAAAATAACAAAAATAACTCCTCTCCAACCCCAATAAACAGATCAAGCCAAAAAGCACTGTATTTTAAACAATTCTCATTTTAAGCCCCATTAAAAAAAAGTGTACTCATAGGAATCCTTTTGAAATTTTAGACACGGTCAGCCTATGGGAGCCCATGACAGGATTCTGGCACTTTAAAATATATATCAAATTGGTATTTGGGGGGAGACAGGAGCGCTGGGTAATGTGCATGTAATTGTGATTCAGAGAAATGTAGGCAAGAATAGCCTACATTGCCTCTTGGGGAAACTATTTCTCCTACTCTTTAATCACTCCTCATCCCCACTAAAAAATCACTCTATTGGAAAACCAAAGATATTGGCAAGCATGCTCATTACAATATAGCAAATAATGTGTTATACAAATAAAAAGAACTCAAAATGTAATTTTTAAAAATGGAAACCAGCAACTATGAGAAATTATACACCCAGACAGCACAAGAGTATTCAAAATATTTAGGGCCTGTCGTAAGTGTTAGCAATCCCAATGGCACCACATCCATCCCCTTTGTGCTCTATGTCTAATTAGCAGAATCTCCCTATGGGGCTCTTTTCTGCTCTTCCTCAGATGGCACTTCTGTTGGATCCATCCTACTCAAAGACCTTGGGCTTTGGGCTCACCCTGATCTAAGTTATTAACCTGGCCTTGCTCCATTTCCCTGGTCTATGTGGTAGTATCTATTTACTCATTCATGCATTCTGCATACAGTTGCAGACTATTTCCTATGTTCCAGCCTATGCTATGTGCTGGGGATACAATAGTCTGTGAGAAAGAAATGGTTCTTCCTCTCACAGGTGTGCAGCCTGATGTGGGAGGCAGGAAGCTAAACAAACAGTACCAAGCATGTGTGGTAAAGGCTATGATGGAGAAATTAAGGGCTTGTAGAAGGACTCAATCTCATTTGCACCATCAGAAAAGGTGTCCCAGACTAACAGAACTGTGGGCTGAGATGTAAATTTAAATAAGTGGGAATTTGCTAAACGAAGAGTTGCAGAAGGATGTATGAAGGTCCAACAGCAAGAATAGTCTCAAGACTGAGCAATAAACAGAGTCTTAGATTAGCTGGAGCAAAGCCTGCGAAAGGGGATCGTCAAGAACTGAAATAGGAGACAAGGACTAAAGTAACGAAGAACTTTTAAAATATTGTAGGAGTCTGGATTATACCAAGGGGCAATGGAGTATGTGATGATTTTAAGCAGGGATGTCAGATCATCTGATTTGTGTCATAGAAGGACCCTTCAGTCCACTGTGTGGAGAGTGCACTCCAGTGGGACAGCTGGTAGCAGGTAGACCAGTTAGAAGGCTGTCTGGGCAATTCAGGTTAAAGATAACATTGGCCTTGTCCTGGATTGAGTTGCCTTGAAAGCAGAGTGTCAGGCACAGAATTGTCTGCAGATGGTTTGTTTGAGATATAATCCCTGGGTCCCAGAGTAAGACTATGGGAAATAATGAGATCAGAAAGGGAGATAAAAAATCAATAAACGTTGTTTTAATGAGCAGGTTATTGCTGTGTGCTCCTGGCGTTCTTTCTTACTGGTAACCCTCCGAGGAATCGGCAGAACAGTGGTTCTCAAAGTGTGTCTCTGGATCCGCATTCTGAGCGTCACCTGGGAGCTCGTTAGCAAGGTAGACCGTCTAACTGGTCTGCCTGCCAGACAATACTCTGCCACTGCCCGGCCTACTGCGTCATCGTTTCTGGGGACAGGGTTCAGCAATATGTACTGCAATCAGCTCTGCAGGTGATTCTGATGCCCTCAAATGCTTGAGGCCCAGCATGGGACACACCTCAAATTGCTCCACTGGACTGGAAGAGAAAGAGGCGGAACATTCACACCCTGATTCCTATCATTCCCTGATGGACAGCTGGTTTCCATATGTCAGAGTGGCGCCAGTGAGGGTGAGTTTGTGATTTCCGAGAAGGCCTGAGGCAGTGGAGAGAGTCCTGCCCTCAGGGCAGTATCCTGGTCAAGTGTGTGGAGCTGTCCAGCCCTGCGGTGCTGAAACCACGTGCACAGCGGGGATGTGCTGCTTCACCACACACCCAGACTGCTTTGTGACTAGGCAGTGACAGTGGAGGTGAAAAGAATTTGAAGATGCATGATGCATTTTCATGGAATAATCATTACCTGATACAGGAGATAAAAGAGAGGAATATGAAAGATAATTCATGGTTTTCTTTCATGAGGACTTTGATGGATGGTGGTGATAGGAATAGGTACCATTTTAGAGGGTGGAGTTTGAGGTATCTTTGAAATATCTAGTGACCAGTGGGACATTTGATCTATACATAAAGAAGGAAAGGCAATCATCACGATAAGAGTAGACAGAATCGCTCCGGAGACATGGTAATGAGATGTCAAGATTGGGGTTGAAGCCCTGAGAAGCAGGAATGGGTAACTGTGGAGAATAGTCACTCCAATAAGCAAGTACAATAAAAATGATCTTGAGAAGAATACTGGGAGGGGACCAAGGCAGTGGACTTAGAGTCTCTGGAGCACACTGGGCAATCACTAAATGTTCACTTTTATTACTATGCAATTCCTTGGGGGAACTCCTGATTTTCTTAGAATAGTTCTTTGGGCTACTATTTTATAGAACAAGATATCTGGGTCAGGAAATATGTCTTTAGAAAAGATCTTCATGTCTTTTAGTAAACATCTGTTTACTTAAAAAAAAAATGGGAACTCCATTGTCTCTGGAGATGTCAGCCTTTCTGGGTGCTTAGAGAGTATGAGAATGGATGCCATTAGCTGCATTGTAAACATTTAGAACTCACTCGGACACTCTTCCTGCTCTGGAGTTTGAATCTTAGCTGTGCTGCTGCCATCTTAAAGTGATACAAAACCCCCAGGGATCACATATCATTTATCTTCACATTAGGCTCTGAGTGGGCAGGGAAAAATTATTGCGAGACTTAGCCCAGTGTGGTGGTGCACACCTGTTGTGTCAGCCGGAGCCTGAGGCAGGAGGATCACTTGAGCTCAGGAGTTTAAGGTGACAGAGCCAGACTATTTATCTCTAAAAAAAAAAAGAAAAAAAACCTCTGGGATTCCTCTCTACCCTTGTACTCTTTCCAGGTAAAACTCAAGTGAGGTACATCCTGACAGGTGGATGATGTGGGGGTCTAGTCTGCTTACTGTGAACACCTGGGTGACTGTAGGCCCAGAATTCTTACTGTAACTCACAAGTTCACTTTCATGGAAGGGGCCTACATATTTGTTAGTGCATGATAAGAAACCACTAAGCTACTGAATATTTAAATTCATCACAATCTTCTATGAATGTTTAAAGGAATTGTATGTGATTTGTCTTATTCATGCACTTAGTAATATATAGAGTTTTCCTCAAGAAAATATACCTATATGTCAAGTTCCATAATATATGAACTTGAGGTAAAACACTGCACTATTAATTAGTTTCTGTGCCCTAAAAATTAAAAATCTCCCTTATTTCTGAAGTGTCTTAATTAGGTTTTTATGTGAATGTGGATCAATGGAGACATTTGAGGAGAGAATTTTGGTCTGAGAGCAAAAGGGTGGACATAGGGAGTCCACTGGGTACTCCTACCAGTTTCTAAAACAATTTTCAGCAGTAATATAGTAGAGTCACTCTACTAATATAAGGTCCATTTTTATTTGTAATTACCTTGTACTTCCACTATGTTAATAGTTATTTCCCATATAAACCTCTTTGATCTATATTCAAATAAAATTTCATTGGATTGGAACCAAATTGAGGACAGGGCTCATGGGTAAATGACAATTAGGCATTCTTCAGGAGAAAGCACAAGAATTAAGCTAACCTAACTATTTGACAAGGGACAAACTATTTGACAAACTAAGAGACAATTATTCATTATTATAATGTTAAATGTATTTATAGTTTATTGAAGATTTTTGTCACAGAATATCATCCACATGAAGTAAAATTATTTACTAACTGTTAAGCAAAGACCTGTTGGCTGTGTAAATTATTTATTTCATTTGTAAGTTGGGTACTTTGTTCATTAAGAATATGTCAAAGCTAAACATACATCAACCGACCTTCTTTCAATGCTTAGTAACTTCAGGTACTGTCCTGAGAAATTTTCTAATCTTACTTCATTTCATCTTTGTAACAATCCTTAAAATGGGTACTGCAATTATCCCAAATTTGGAGGTAGGTAAATTGAGTCCAAGAGACGTTTGATAATTCACATAAAATCACCCAATCGGGAGTAGCCGAGCCGGAGACCACATCTGTCCGCACATGGTTCCTGGCTGGTGGCGATCACCTTCTGTTGCGTCTCCACATGTAATGCTTCCTACAAAAAAGCTAGGCTCAAAAGTTAAAACCAATTTCATTTGCAGAAACACACCTTGAGTTCTATTGCTAGCTGCCGCTTGTGTTTGACATTGTTCCCTCCCCCTTGGTAATTTTCCGGTCACAGTAATCTTCCCTTTGGCTCATATCATCCTAACATGCATCGAAGCTCCTGCCAAACTTGGATCTGCCCTTCCCCTTGGTCTGTCACATGTGGTGACTAGAATTCCTGCCCATCTGTTTCTGTCTCACAATGGAGAATACCGGATATCACAGGCAGACAAGATTAGCCGTACCAGGAATGGAGGAGGAGAGGAAGAACACTCATTTGCTCAGTATTTACTGCGTCTGGACATAATTCACCTCCCCTCACATAACCTATGACTGTCTCATCAGAAGTACACACCACAATGAATCACCGACTTGTGGGGAAAGATTTGTGGATTATAATACCTTCAGATGTTAGCTTTCCCCCCAAATTTGTGTCTTCTCTTTAAGAGAAGACTGAAAGACTCTTAAAACCATAGTAACTTGCCTCAGAGAATTTGCTTTCTCTTGGGTGATAGGTTCTAAGCAAAGTGAATGTTTGGAGTAGGGATGGACTTTCCAGCACCTCACAGCCTTCACTGGCTAAGTAGTTATTTTGTCTCTCACTTTATTATTTTAAAAGCTCACTATAAAGCCTGAATGGTTGTTCACTACAACTGGCCTTGCACAGTCCCCCTTTGTCCCTGAATGGTGCTGATATCAAGAGTAACGGTGTGCGTGTCCTCATAAGATTTCTGGAGAAAGCTGGATCCCACCTTGTGTTCTTCATAGCCTTTAGGGAGTGTCTGTTGACTCTACCTCCATTTTTAAGGAGTGTCTATCCACTCTCCCTTCATTGCCTATTAGGGGAAAAGTCAACAACAAATGCTCTGAACAGTTGGCACCACGATAATTGTCCAGTTGTCCAGGATAATTACTATTTGAGAGGCAAATATATATTTTATTTGTTCATTAAGGGGTGGTTCTATTTCCAGAATTTCTTCTTCAGTAGGTCCTTGGTCTCAGGGATCCAAAGAATGACTCCATAGACCACAGATTAGTGGTAAGATAGGATTGATATTACAGAAAAGAATACAGAAAAAGCACCAGAGTTCTGGCAGAGTGATAAACTCTAAGTGAAAAACCCTCTCCTCTCCCTGAATCCTTAGGGGTACATATATAGCCTGACAGATGGATGCCTATAGGCCCTTCCACTGGGGCAAAGTTAGTGAATGTGTTGACGAATGGTTACAGGCCCTTCCCCTGGGTAAAAAGTCAGTGCATCACCTTCATGAAATTTCCCAGACCTAAGAAACTTATGTGAAATTGACCAGGCCTAGGAAATGGGGGCTTCTCCCTTTTAGCCCTGAATGGGGAACCCTGCAGTGGAGCCAGACACAGGAGCCGTGTGTGTTCCCGGGAGGGTGGCCTCGCACCTACAGCACTCACCCAGAAACGGGGAAAGCAGAGGTGGCTGGGGAAGCCGCGCGGGCTATGCCGAGATCTCCCTCAACCAACTAGGGACCTGCAGCTTCCTCTGGGTTGGCCCCTCTCTGTGGCACTTGGTTCTCCAGCCCTGGCCTCCCTGCATCCTGCCACGCCAACACCCCCTGGGCAGCAATGCAGAAGTCGAGGCAGGTTCTCCAGGGCAGCCGGTGGGGCCTGAGCCAGGTGCCACCCACCCTGTATCAGTTCTATTTCTATTCTCCATGGAATTAAATCCTGAAGATCTTTGATAACACGAATTAAAACCCATTCCTGTGGTTTAATCAAACTCCACTCTTAAGAAACCAGTTTCCCTGATTGAAAGCACTTGCTCTACTAGAAAGGCTCTGAAAAGTTACAGGGAGATACCTCAAAGAACCAAAAGTAGATCTACCATTTAATCCAGCAATCCCACTGCTCCATTTTTACCTAAAGGAAGAAAAAGCTATTCTATAAAAAAGATACTTGCATTCTGATGTTTATAGCAGCACAAGATTGCAAAGATTTGGAAATAACTGGAGTGCCCATCAAACAGGAGCGGATTAATACAATGTGTGTACCAGGGAGTGTCACTCAGCATAAAAGAAATAATGGTAATCTAATATCTTTGTAACAGTGTGGAAGAAACTGGAGACCATGTTTCTAAGTGAAGTATCACAAGAATAGAAAAACAAACACCACAGGTGCTCACATTTAAAGGGGAACTAAAATACCAACACACATGCATACATATGGTAGTAAAATTCAACGGAAATCAAGCAGGTGGAGGTGGGGAGAAGGGGCAGTTTAGTTCATACCTGGTAGGCAGGGAGCACACTGCCTGGAACAAAACTGTAACCCTGACTCAGACTGTACAAAAGTAATGCATGTAACCAAAAATGTGCCCCTGTACCATTCTGAGGTAAAAATAAATAATAAAAATTAAAAAAAATCTGTCACTGAGATTACTCCCCTAATTTGTCCCAAACCCACAAATAATGTTGCTTTTATTTTTTATTTTCCTATGCATATTAAGAATTCCTCATGTGTTCGTTAGAATGATTCAATTTCTTAAAATCATGTCCTTCTTCAGGTTGGTCACATCTGAATTACTGGTGACATTTATCTTTTCAGTTCCTCCAAAGTTTGTGGTTCAGCCACGGGACCAGGATGGGATTTATGGCAAAGCTGTCATCCTCAATTGCTCAGCTGAGGGTTATCCTGTCCCAACCATCGTGTGGAAATTCTCTAAAGGTATGACATTAACATGATTTTACTTGATTTGCTCATTAGCGTCATGTTGTGCAGGATTGCATGAGCAGGTCCAGTCTTTCCGGAGATGTTCCTTGCAGTTAATATATGTCCCTGTCTCCACCGAGCCTGCTATTATCTCACAAATACTCATAACCATAACCACCCACCCAGGTATTTTTATTTAGACCAGCAAAGTGTGTTTTCTTGCACAACGTGCCCTGAGAAGGACCAGGCAGGAGAGTCATGTTATCCACACAGCTCACTTCAACACTTAGCGAAGTACTGAACCTCCCCTCTCCTCCCCTCCTGTGTTAGATGACCATGGTCTGCCCTGTAGCCACTGCAAACCTAGGTGGAGATGCAAGTTGAAATTATAAGAATTACTTCTACTCGAAGGATTATTTTCCCAGTATTTATGTATATGAGATTAAGTGGTTGTAAAGAGTTAAGAAATAAATCATTGATTGTTCTATTTCCCTGGTTACTGTAGAATATACAAACTACATATTGTGCTGTTTTAAGAACAAACGCATCCAGTGTCCTGTGTGAGTGTTCAGGGCCCCTCCTCTACTCCTAAGCATGCTTCCTGTTTTCAGGTAACACTGTAGACGTTACGTAAGTGGAAGCTTATGACACAGAGACTAGTGGTGGAATCACTGTAGACCCCAGAAAAATAATTTACGTTCATCATATCTGCTTCTTCAGAAAGATTCCTTAACTGTGTTTGAAAACATATTGGAAGTTCTGTTTCTTTTCTCATGTAGGCATCTGAAATCAATAATTTATTTATCAAACATTTGAGAGCCAGATATGTACTAGTGAGATCAATCGAGCAGTCAATCATGGTCTTTCCAATGATCTAAGACCAAAATATAGTTTCTATTTCTCTTTGGGGAGACTCCTTATTCATGTTATTTGTACACTTATCTCTAGTTGTGGGTGTATTTGTTTCTTTGTTTGCCTCTCAAGGTTTGTAGTCTGCATATATTTTTTAAATAGTATGTTGCATTTTCTCAGATTAAAAATAACAATCAAAGGAAAACAAATGGTGCACTTGCCACAACTCTTCTGGCATCTATTTTTTGAAGGAAGAGGATAGGAGGAAGGTGCTAGACACTGTTTGATTTGGAGGACAATAGAATGATTAAAAATCCCCCGAGGCAGCTTCCCTATTGCACAGCACATCCGGGTCCACAGGGGAGGCACTTCCTTCAAAAATAAAAGCCTGTTATTCAAGAGTATCTGCCCCCATAATGTTTTCTGTCAGGCCCTATTTGAAGTCCCATGTTGCAGTATTACATGGAAACAAGAGAAAATGATACATTCAATTAGTTTATATCAATGATCATATTTGATATTGTGGACATTTCCGTGACATTTTTTTTCTTAAAATTATTTTTAACACTTGCTGTTGTACAGATGTTCCCTCTGTCTAAGCCCTTAAATTCTTTCCAGTTTTTCGCTATGGTAAACAGTGTGCAAAGTGCATCACTACATGTAAATACAATGTACATACGTGTAATTGGGTTTTTGCAAACTCCTGTAAGTGAAATGGTGTGAGCACATAGAAGGCTCTTGGTCTGTAATGGGGAAGGGCACTCTGCCCCCAGCCGTGTCAGGGTGCACATGGCCCTGCATTCTGGCCAACCAGATCTTTCTTTGTAATCTTTACAGCTTGATTGGTGAAAAAGGCTTGCCCTTTTAATTTGCATATTTAGATCATTAATGATTAAAAGGTTTTATCTTATGTTTAGCAATCGCTTCTCCTCCTTTGGGACATTTCTCTGTATTTGCTAGAGTGTTTTTAGGAAGGTTAAGTAGCCCTTCATCTGTTTAGATGTTACTGACGTGTTATTCCTTCTCCTCACTGATTTGCATATTAAGTGATAGGAGCTTTTCCACGTTTAAATTTCATGTGCAGTATCAAATCTTTAATTAAAGACAAAATTAGAAATTGCAAAAACAAATTTTTTAAAAATTAAATTCTCCCCAAATAATGACACTCAAAGATAACCAAAGATAGTAACTCCTGCACACCTTTGCTGTCGAGCTTTTCGGGCTTGTCTCCAAGCAATTGTCTTCCCATCTTTACATGTATGAATTTAAAAATTTTTCGACCATACGATGGTTTTTGGCTTATAATCTTCTTTCTTCAGTTAACAGCTAAGCTAACTGGTTAAACACAACTTGTTAATGTGTCTGTAGAGTTTATATTAATCCAATAACAAGTCTATAGAACTATCTGTTGTCTTCATGAAGACTGACTTCAGCCACTGAATTCACAGGGCTTATCTCCCCGAGAGGATTTAGGAGTAGACAGTGGAGGGCTGCTTCGTCAGCCCTCCTAAGTCAACAAGGACCCAAGCTTCCTGTATGTTGAGTAGAGTTCTGCCGCTCCTAGCAGGACTCTCTCCTCCTCAACAGAAGGCCAGTGACCCCAGGGGTAACCTGCTTTCCCATTTCTGTTAGGAGGAACAGTGAAAGGAGAGAATCCCTCTCCCACCAGAGTCAGCTCCTGGGGGGGTCTTCCCAGGAGTTTGTCAGGGATGGGTTCTGCTAACATCTCCCTGGACCACTCCCAGGGTCACCCTAGCTATGGGGGTCTGCAAGCCACAGCAAATTCAATGTGTGTGATTTTCCTAAGTCAGGGGTAACGAGGGATCTCCACCATTATTGTCCAATGCTGTCTTTTAGGGTTTTCTGTAATTTTTTACTCCTGGAAAGTATCGTGACTTCTGTCACCTTTGCCTTTGTATCTGTGCCTGTTTTTCCCTGTGGATAAATGTCCATATGAAGAGTTGCTGGCTGGCATCATGGTGTTTTTTTATGGCTTCAGTATGCACTAATAATTTCCTAGAATTTCTTTCTTTTGCACACCTTCCCATACTTTTCAGAAGTGCCTGTTTCTTATGACCAAATAATACTGGATATTATGCTCATTTAAAAAATATTTTCCCAATCTAATAGAAGGATATTGATATTATTATTCGGAAAGTAATAAATAACGTTTCTTAAGGAAAACTTCAGCCCTGCAAATGCACTGTGCTTCCTGTAATCAAAATAGTCACTAACAGCATAAACACACCTGCCTTATGCTTGACAAAGATGTAGATTACCCAGACTGGTGTTGTTTTCTGGAGAGAAGCAACAATTTCATCCTAGTGCTGCAGAGTTCCAGAGTGAATCAGAGGAGCTGAGGTTGACTACTCCAGAGATGAAACCATCTTTGCTGAAAAATAATATTATTACGTGTTTGATCTTGAGTCTAGATACACAAAGTCTAAGATATTCAATTCAGTCTTCTGGGTTGTTTTATTTCACATGAACAAATGAGGCCTCTTCTTTTCTTAAAAATTACAGCTTCATCCCTGTGGCGAGCTTCTCTTCAGCGAAATGCCTTTCTCTGCATGTGCATCATTTACAGTGGAGGGAAACGGGTCTCAGTTGCTGTCCTAAGGACTGGGGCCATCTCTTTGTTAGCTTCGGAGAAGCCAAGAGGGGCTGCAAAGGCCAGAAGACAGATAAGACACCTGCCCCTGGCCTGCCCTGGCATCCTTTGCTCTCTCTGACTATCCACAGATTCCCTGACCTTCAGGAAAAATTCTGGAGGTCGTGGGAAAGTCCTAGGACAAGAATCAGAGCACCTAGGGGTGGGAGTGAGGGGTGGGGTGGCACAGTGGGAGCAGTTTGTGTTTAAAATAGCATTGTCATCATTCCCCAGCAGGAGGTGCTGTTGAGCAAAGCCATAGCCTATCCGACAGGCAAGAGCTGAAGGTCAAGGGACTAACTAGTGCCCAAGCCAGGGGCAAGGTGGGTCTGTGCCTAGAATGGACACAGGTGGGACAGAGGGAGTGATAGAAAGCCCCAGAAGTGCTGTACTAGGTCCTCACCAACACTGCACAACAAGGCTCTGCCCTGCTGGGGAGCAGACATCGGGAGCTGTGATGGTGCAGCTGTCTCCCTCTGGCCCGGAGATGAAGGCAGAGTCGGGAGCTCTGGGAGGGATGCACAGAGGCGCGGTCATCGGCCAGTGCTTTTTAAGGATCACCCAGGCCAGGGTGGCCGTGTTGAAAGCAGACTGTGAGGCGGCAGTGATTGCAGCTGGCCACCTCTCAGGAGGCCCTGGACAGGGTGTGGCTGAAGCCAGGGTGAGGGCAGCAGAGGGGACACATGGCTGGACTGTGAATGTCCCTGGCTGATGGACTGGCCGTGGGTGTGAGAGACAGGGAGGAGCCCTGGCCAGTGAGGACAATGCAGGTACGTTGCCAAGATGGACGACTCTAGGAGGGCAGATCTGAGTCTGGACAGCACCTTCTCTCTGTGGACGTAGTAGTCAATTTCCCGTATAAGTTACGACACATTTTCTAAATGTCCTAATTTTTTAAAAATAAATATTCCCCTCATCGTCAGAGCTCAGACCTGTGTTCTAAACTGCTGCATGCGCCCAGGTCCCATGTTTGCCCCCGTCCTGTGCTGGGTGACTTTGCGCTCACCACGAGTCCTTGGCCGGAGACGAGCCGAGCCCGTCCCTGTGACAAGGTTCCATCCTTGCTTGTCGACAGTCCCCTTCCTCAGAGGGAACACAGGCCATCTGATGTCCCTGTGGAAGGAAGTTACTGCTTTTGCTTGTGTGCACCAAAGAGCTGACTTTGACAGCTGGTAATGGTGCAGTCTGTACTTTCCTGCCATGGGTTTGGGATCAGTCTCCCTTAGATGTCACGTGCCTATGCAATACAGCTCGAGTCATCGTTTCTTCTTTTTCTTCACGAAGTATACCTCTAAGCATCTGTCCTCTTGCAGTTTCCTTTCCTTCTTCAGGGTTCCAGAGAATCATCGTCTGCCTTCCTAAGCTGTCGTTTTCTCTCTGTCTTTTTAACCCATCTGTTTCCAGTTTAACTTGTTTGATATTTTCCAGTTTCTATTCCGAGTCTCTCCCGCCGTGAAGTCTGTTCTCCTCTGTACCTTCTCCAATCCTGCCTTCGCTGTCTGACGTCAGAGTTTCTCCCTTCTTTCTCCAGCTCTACCAGCTCGCATTTCCCTCCTACAAGTGGTGATTTAATTCACAGTTTTCATCTAAATCATGGCAACACTTTGAGATTTCATCACCCATCTTCTTGTTCTATTTCTTTCTTCCATTTTTCATATGGTGCCGGGCTGCGTGCTGGCTTCCTTTTGACTATGGCGGTCCTCTTATCCATGGGATGCTTTCCGAGACCCCCATGGATTCCCGCAACCTTCAATAGTACCAAGGCCTACGTATGTTGTGTCTTTTCTGATACATACTTGCCTATGATAAAGTTTAATTTATAAATTAAGCACAGTAGAAGGCTAACAACTACTAGGACAAAACGAGCATTAACAATGTGCTGTAACAAAATTAATGGAAATGAATGTGCTCGCTTGCTCTCTCTCTCTCCCTACCCCCATCCAAATTCCTATGGTCCTGTACTTACCATTCTCTAGCCATGGTTGACCACAGGTAACTGAAACCATGGATAAGAGGAAACTATTGTACTCACACGTCCCCAGAAGGGGGTTGCTTGGTGCAAGTATCTGATTGCTCTTGTGACTCCTACCTCAGACCCTGCCAGTGCACACTGCCTCCTCTGCTGGAGGTTCGCCACTCACACGCCACCCACGTTGCCGGTGTTCGCTGAGACTCACGGCACTAGGCCTGTTGCGTGGTTTTCTGCAGGCACCTTTGCTCCATAGACGCTGTTGGGTGCTCATTTACCTATTTTGTAGTTGGAATTTGAGCTGCTTTCTAGTTTCATAGAAAATGGAGTTTACATATTCCAGCCCTTCTCCTGCTTGCTTTTTTGTGGCTCCCAGGTTGACAAGAAGAAGTGCTAGTTTATGCCTGGGTCTTCAAATCTGAAATCCTCTTGTTTATGTAGAAAGTTTCATTGCATTTGAGCTTTATTTTAGAAAGTAAAAGTAAAGTAGGAATCTAACAGGAGTAGTCAAAGAGTCAATTAGAGACTAAGCTATGAGTTCAAACCCACCACCTGTTGCTATACATAAATTATTTGCCCTATATGAACCACAGCTTTCTTGCATGTGAAACCGATAAAATAAGGGGATTATTGTGATGATTTACAATGATTCATAAAAAGCATTTATTATGGTTCCAGGCACATAGCAATTAGTCAACACATATTAGCTGTTATTATCACTACCGTCATTCCCATCAACTTACACGGGTAGTAGATTGTCCTAAAACTGTTTATTGAATAACCCAAACTTTTCCCACTAACTAGAAATGCTCCAAAGTCTGGGGGAAAAAAACATAAATCCTGGAGTCTGCTTTTTAACCCCTTCTCTGTTCTACTGACTATCTGTTGTTCGTGGGGTTGGGGTTTATGTCTTTCTCCTAATAATGCATATATTTTAATATTTGGTATGACAGCTGTCCCCTGATTATTTTTCTGTTCCAAATATGCCTTTGCTTTCTTAAGTTAACTTTTATTTACTCATTTCTTCTAGATGAGTGTTAGGAAAATTTTATCAAGTTCCCAAAGAATTATTCTGGAAAACTAAGAGTATTGCAAATTTAAAGGTTAACGTGAAGACCATTACCTTCATCTGAATACTGACTGTTCCTGGCCAGCACCATGGACAGGCTCTCCACGTATCTAAGCTTTTATAGTGTCCAGTGGTAATGGTATTGCTGTCTCTCCAGCGGTCTGTGGTGGTGAACACTCACTAGCCACCGCCTCCTGTTCCCTCTGATCCTCCTTGGTTTTCTGGGTGGACAAGTGCTGCCTCAAAGCCAGTCTCTGTGGTCTCTGGTCCCCTTCTGTCCACATCTCCTTTTCCCAGCAAGGAGAGGTATCCCCATTCTAGGGGAGTTCCTATTCTCCCATTCTTCGGCACCTACAGAGGGCTCCGGTTGGGAGGGGCCTGCTTTTCCTGTCTTCTCCTGTGCCCCCTCTCAGCAGCAGCAGAGTCACACAGGTCGTGGTCCCCTGCAGGCTCCAGAGAATCCATCTCACCGTCTTGCTCCTGGTGTCATTTCTGCCCTCATCAAACAGTCTACTTGCCATGAGGCCCAAAAAGGGTCCTCCCCCACCTACAGAAATGTTCCCCTCTGGTTATAGACTCTTCATAAGGAATAGCAGAGATTTGTTTATTTTGTTAAGAAATCTGTAGAAATAAAAGTAGACACTCACAGCTGTTAACTTGGTCATTTCCATAGAGAGTGTTCAATTCTAGAAAAAGAAGCAGATGTGGTTAGTGCACAGTTGAGCTGCACAGGTGAGCCTCTCTGGGGTCTCTTCCTGTATTGGGGGCTGGCCCTGCAGGATAGCACCTTGGTCCTGCCCACACCTTCTCTCCCAAGGTCAAGTCCTCAAAGGTATAGTCCTCTGAGCCTGTGTCCATGACAAGTCTGCAGAGGGGGACCCCTCAAGGCCCTCAGTTGCGTCAGTTCTAGGATGTATCATCTGCCCATTCAGTACCTCTGGTGACGTGCCTGAGCCATTCCTTCCTCAGCAGTCGGGAGACAGATCACGTGCTGTCATGCAAAGGGAAAGTCTGGAATGTGGCGAAAATATCCCCGTGAGTAAAATCTTTTATCTCCCCTGGGGCTTTGTGTTAAAATGACGCAGTGGAGGTATGTTCCTGTGTCCCCTCTGGGTGACCCTCGTTCTCTAGCCCTAGGGATTTCCTTCCCGCCTCTGTCCCTTCATCTTGCTCTCTACATCTCTGAACGCTGGACTGTGCTCCCGGCCTCAGGCCCAAGTGCCCTCTATTGTCCAAGACATTTAGCCTCATTCTTAGAGCCTTCCAGGCACCTGCTGTCTGACCTTGGATACGCGGCACACAGCCTTGGCTCAGAACAAGTGTCCCCTTCACACCCAGTTCTAGAGACTGGATCCCTGCTTATCCTCATGCCATGCCTCGGCCATCTCCCCGGGATCATCAGTCCCTCCACGCCTGCCCTGCCGCACTCTTCCCTGCGCCGTGCCTCGGCCATCTCCCCGGGATCAGTCCCTCCACGCCTGCCCTGCCGCGCTCTTCCCAGTGTGGAGCACCAGAATCGAACCTCTGACCTCAGACTCACTGAGGAGGCTGCTGCCTGTCCACCGTCTCATGTCCCTTCCTGCCTGTCCATCGCACACCACTTGATGCTCCAGCCATGTCTGCTGCCAGACTCTCCCTTTGTCCTGCTCTTCCAGCCTCATGGGTTAGAGCTCTTCCATGCCAGGGGTTTTCTGGAACAGCAGAGATCTCCTTAGGTGTTCCTAGAACCAGTGCGGCAGTGTGACCCAGTGTCCATACTAGTCACTACTGTGACCCGGGCTCCACACCAGTGCACCAGTGTGACCCAGTGTCTATACTAGTTATTACTGTGACCTGGGCTCCACACCAAGGCATCAGTGTGACCCAGACTCCACACCAGTGTGACCCAGGCTCTGCACCAGTGTGACCCAGGCTCTGCACCAGTGCACCAGTGTGACCCAGGCTCCACACCAGTGCACCCATGTGACCCAGGCTCTGCACCAGTGGGACTCAGGCTCCACACCAGTGGGACCCAGGCTCTGCACCAGTGCACCAGTGTGACCCAGGCTCTGCACCAGTGGGACTCAGGCTCCACACCAGTGGGACCCAGGCTCTGCACCAGTGCACCAGTGGGACCCAGACTCCGCACCAGTGTGACCCAGGCTCTGCATCAGTGCACCAGTGTGACCCAGGCTCTGCACCAGTGGGACCCAGGCTCTGCACCAGTGCACCAGTGTGACCCAGGCTCTGCACCAGTGGGACCCAGGCTCCACACCAGTGGGACCCAGGCTCTGCACCAGTGGGACCCAGGCTCCGCACCAGTGGGACCCAGGCTCCACACCAGTGTGACCCAGTCTCTGCACCAGTGGGACCCAGGCTCCGCACCAGTGTGACCCAGGCTCCGCACCAGTGGAACCCAGGCTCTGCACAAGTGCCCCATTCTGATCCCAATTATCAGGTTTATGCTCTTATCTAGCTCTCCTTGTTACCCCTGGAACCTAAGGACGTGATAAGATATGACTCCTGCATGAATACAAGGAGAGAATTCAAATAATACAAGAAAGTGAAAAAGTAACCTCTCCCTGGGGCAGAGGGTGGTAAAAGTAAACCCAAGTTCACGATCCAGCATGAGTCCTCACGTTCTGCTTGCATGTTCCTGGAGTAGGGACGGTGATCCTCATAAGCAGTATGAGTTCTTGCGGAAAGGTGGTAAGCAGAACAGAGAAGAAGAATGTTCAAGATAATATTTCATTTTCTTCCTTTGATGGTATAAAAACCTCTTGTCAGAGATGAAAACCTTCTGCCCTCTTCTGTGCTGAGCAGAGCTGCTGCAGAGCCTCCATAGGCCTCTCTTGGGGAAGCTGCTGTTGTCCACACCCACCTCACCTGTCCTCTTCTCCTCCACTCCTCCATCTTCCCCTCTCATCCCAGGACAGTCTTCTGGATGGAGGAAGTCACACTGAGGGCAAATGTTTGGGGAGCCCTTGCTCCAGGGAGGAGGTGGCTGGAGACCTTGGATGGTGGCCACAGCTGTGGGGGCATCGGCATAATTGAGCCACCTCAGTGCCCTCTGGTTTCACACAACCCTTCAGCAAGTGCTGGTTGAACCAGTTCATGGTTCAGTTTTCTAACACAGGAAGGGACAATGCTCCATCTTGCTGGTAGGAAGAGACTCTTGCATATGAGGTGCAGAGTTACAGTGATGACGCAGATGTGTTAACCCAGCAGACTGCCAAGTCATAACGCCCCCTGAGCAGACTCAAAGCTGGTATATGAAAGTGACTGTCAAGGGACAGGATTTTTCAACACAGAAATAAATGGATTAATGGGAGGTAATTGGAGTGTAAAGTGAACATGATTATGTGCAAATTTACAAAAGAAGTAACCCGGGTGGTATCTCCGAGTGTGGTGTTTTAATTTAATACAGGAAATTAGATGCAACCAAAATTTTGGAAGGACGAGATAAACTTAGAAGCTTTTAGTACTTGGGAAGTGTAGGAACCACAATAAAGTACCCTCATCAGTGGTGACAATGACCCATAGCACCAAAGCAGTAATTTGTAGAAGTCCGCCCAAAGGCAGCTGCAAACCCGGGCATCTGCCTATGCACCTGTTTGCTTCTTCTCAAGGAAAGTAATGGCTTCTCCCTCCTTGCACCTTCCAAATCGTGTTAGGTGCCTCTCCCTGGTAACGTATAAACCAGTGAGCTGGGAATGTAGTTTATAGGTTTCCAGCCCCTGCAATGTAGGGCACAGTTCAGAAGGAAGTACAAGGACTAAGGATTGATACTGAGCATCTGACACAAGCTTTGCGTGACACAGATGTTAGAGGCACTGACTATCCAGCAACAGAAGCTTTTGGGGGGATAGCTTTCCATCCTGGAACCAGACCAGTGTCTCAGGACTGTGTCCCAACCCCTTCTGGATTCTCCTCTGTAATGGGGCATCCAGAGCCCTCATCCGCCTCCTCTGAGCCAGAGCCCCTTTCCAGCTGCCAGCCCCTGCTCAGGTGCACCTGCTGCTCCTGCCCGCATTGTCTCTTCACATCTCCACCTCTGTGTTGGTGCCTCCTGGCTCCCCGCAACCCACAACTGTTCTCAGAGAAGGACAACCCTCTCCCTGAAGAAGGGAAACAAATGTACTCTTCAGGAAAACCCCACTTTCTTCATAAGGAAGAAAGGGATGGCTTCTTGATGCCTTGGGAAGGAGAAAGAATGGCCTTACCTCTTGGATGCAGCCTGGAAGTGCACAGAGCTCCCCTTTCCTCAACTTCCTTGTTCTTCAAAGGAATCTTCTTCCTCCCTGCGAGGGGACTCTCTGAATGTGCTCACTGGCCAACTTCTTGTGGTCCTTACAGGTAGACATCTATACTGGCATTCACATAATCTAGTTTCCCTTGATGTGAATGACAATCCTATATCATGGGTAAATTGATTTTTCTCCTCATTTGATCTATGATGAAATTAAGGATGGAGAAAGAATAAGCCTCTTGCTCCAAGGCGCAGGTAGTGTCAGAGGCATTTGAACCCAACGTTTTTGATTCTTAGGCAATTTCCCTCTATACCAGACCAGCAAAGACTTATGGGTGGAAGAAAAGATGAAGCAATTACAGTTGAACCTGTGTAAATTGACCACCCACGGGAGTGCGACAAGCTGGTCAATACACGGAGGTGGAGGTGGTCAACATAAGGAACTAGGCCTGCTGTACTGACACGCACACATGGTGCATTTCCAGTCTGTGAAAATGTGGTCAACACGAGGAGGTTCTACCACATCTAACTTGCTGCTGCCTTCAAAGTGGATTCACTTGATGACACTCAGCTGTTCTTTTTTCACTGTACCCACACCCGCAGTCCCCAGGAACACAACTAGGCATATCTTTTCAATAAATAAGAAAGGTCACCCACTGTTAACATAACCCATAATTCAGTATGTGCCTTACTTAGCCCTTTAGCAGTTCATTTTCATATGATGGAACATAAAAATTGTTCTCACTTGACCCCAGCTAGCCATAGAAAATTGGCAGCTTTTTAATTAATGACTGCTGCTTACAGTATTGTGTCTTCCAGCTAATTACCCAAAGTGCTTACCTTGTGCTAAGAAGATTACAGGACTTTGCTTACTGATGCACTGGTTAAATATTACTCTTTAGAATAATGATGAATCTAAAGCAGATGACTGGTAATTCTACCAAACCACGGTGAAGTCCGTTCCCTCGAGTTATATGAGTACTGCCCCTCAGAGCTGTAGTCCTCACCAGAGACGGGTTGGCTGGCACGGTGACCACTGTTTTTCCATTTAACAAGCATGATTAGGCCCTTACATGCAGTAACCCTTCAACTTAGGTTCATTTCTATGATGAAAAAAAAGATTTAATGTTTTTTAAATTCACTTCATACTTTATTTTTGTCTCCATTAAGACCTTTCAGTAATGAAGGGGCTTATCTTGTTCCAAACAAGAATTAACAGATCATCTTTTTCTGCTATTTAATTGAGGCAACTTAGAGACATTGTAACAATTCATGTTGTAATCCTTTAATGTAAATGTTTCAACTGTGACAAGTATTTTGATGGTGAAAATTCTTTAATAAAAGGAAAAGAATTCTATCATTGATAAGGACAATTCTATAACTTTCTCTTTTTTCTTTTCTTTCTTTTTTTTTTTTTTTTTTTAGAGATAGAGTCTCACTTTATTACCCTCAGTAGAGTGCTATGGCGTCACAGCTCACAGCCACCTCCAACTCCTGGGCTTAGGCGATTCTCTTGCCTCAGCCTCCCAAGTAGCTGGGACTACAGACGCCTGCCTGATGCCCGGCTATTTTTTTGTTGCAGTTTGGCCAGGGCTGGGTTCGAACCTGCAGTGCCCTACTACTGAGCCACAGGCGCTGCCCAATTCTATAACTTTCTTAAACTATACCAGCATTTTATTGGATTTTTCAGATCTTTTTGAAATCACTATTACATAATTTAAGATGTTCATATTTTCTGTTTTATGGATGTATTTTTTTAAAATTCTACATTTGATTACATTTTAGGTTGTGCTCATGTGCATGGGACTAGATCTCTCACCAAAATATACAGTGCACTTTGAGAAACCCATCAATACCCAATATAAGTTTTCAAAATGTGTATCAAATTTGAGTATTTAAATACAAATTGAAGGATTGAAGGCTTTTTTTCTTGATTTTTATGTTTCCATAAAGTCCTTTACACTAACAAACACATACGAAGTAATCTTACAATTTACAAAACCAAATTCTTTATAAATGCAATTCACTTAGAAAAAGACATGTGGTACCCACTCAGTGGATGATGACAATGTAGCTGACATATCCATATCCAATATCCAACTGTGACTAAAACACTAAGAAATCCCCAAAAAGAGTTTTATAAAGTAAGAACACAGAAACACTTTCTTAAAACCCAAAGTGCTTTGGAAAATTAAGCATAGAAAGACAATATGCTCAGGAGAAAAATAGGCAAAGTATGTAAGTGGGGCATTTACCAATGGACAAGTACAAATGGCCAGTACATTCATGAAAAGATGCTCAACAAAACAAACAGAAAATGCAAATCAACAAAAAGATACAATGTAAAATAATAACATAGTATATTGCATTGATGAATAATAGAGATAGGGTACATGTGTGAGGGAAAAATTAACCCCAAGTCAGCACTGATGCAGATAAAATTGGTGCACTTTCAGCAAGCAATTTCGCAATATACTGTTTTAAGATTTTAATATGCATAACCTTTGGCTGAGAATTCTTCCCAAGAATTAGACCCACAGATTGCCTACCACTGTGTCTCTGATGGAGAGATTCACTGCAACTTGAATTGCTATTCTTGTAGAGTGGGAGAGACACAAAGTCACATCATTATAAAATGATTAGATAATGAAAAGCAGAATTTTAAAAACAACAATATCATATGTTCACTATGAGCCACACCACAGTTTACAAACTTCCACACTTTATGAAGGTGATTCTACCTTATTATCTCCATTCTTCAGATAAGGAACTGAAATCTTGAGTCTAACTTACCTGGTTTTCACAGTGTATTAGTAATCCGTTGCTGTGTAACAAATTACCCCAAACTTACTGGCTTAAGTAATATTTCTGTGGGTCTAAAATTCAGATGTGGCTTAGCAGAGTCCTCTGGCTCAGGGTCTCTCCTGAGCAGTCAAAGTGTTGGCCAGGGACACAGCCAGGTCAGAGTTTAACTGGGGAGGGTCTTGTCCCAGACTCACAAGCCCACTCATGAGATTGTTGACAGGATTTAGTTTCTCAGGGACTACAAATAGGAGTCCACCCTCTCCTATGGATGGGAGGATGGGAGTCCCTTCCCATCGCAACCTCTCCATTGAGCAGCTCTTGGCATGGCAGTGGAGTCAGGACCCAGAGGAGAGAGAGAACTGGAGGTCACAGTCCTTTACCTGGTACCATAGCTACTTACCTGGTACTTCCCGCAGTGTGGGTGCTCAGCAAAAACACTAAACTCTATTCATGTTAAAACAGAGGGGGCTGCTTATATGTGCTTAGAAAAATGATAGGAAGGCTATAATCCTTTCAGTTGGTAGGATTTGAATCGTGGGGCAAGAAAGAAAATAGAATTTACTTTTTTACTGTTCGGATTTTGTTAATAAAAGTTTCATAGATATACAGATTCTCTCATCCAAAAGTCTCATGTTTTGAACTCAACAGGTAAACTAGTAGGTAGCTTTCACCAACTACGGTTTTCAGAATCACTCATTTGCTGACATTCTTCCATTATCAAGCATTTGTTAAAATCTTCTGTGAACTTTCACATGATGTGCTCATTCAAAGGTGTGAGTGTTGCAGGTGTATGATTCCTCTTCCAACTTTACAATTATCTTACATTTCTATTCCTCTTACCTGTAAACCAGGTATCAGATAGCTATGGGCCAAAGTCAAATTCTGCCCACAACCTGTTTAGTAAATAAATTTTTTGAAATACAGTCATCCCACTCTATTTATGTATTTCCTATGTCTGCTTTCATGAGTCAGTGGCAGACATGAGTAGTTTTAACAGAACCTATGCAGCCTACTAACATATTTACTATCTGGCTCTTCATAGAATAAGATTGGCAATTTATGCCTGAAAATGTTCAATCTTTCTATCCATGAACATAGCATAACTCTCCACATAGTTAGGTCTCTATAGTTGTTCTCAACAACTTTTATAATTTTCAGTGGGCTATTCTAGCAAATATGTTGTTAAATTTGTTTCTAAATATTTTATATTTTGATGCAAATGTATTATCTTTTTAATTTCAATTTCTAGTTACTTGTTATCAGTATATATAAATAAAATTGCCTTTGATTTTTGTATATCATTGCTGTATCACATGACTTTACTAAACTCACTTTATCATATGGGAATGTTTTGTTCACTCTTTCTGGTTATCTATGTAGAAAATTGCCATCTGTAAAGATAGTTACATTCTTCTTTATCAGTCTATATTAATTTTATTTCCTTTTCTTATTTTCTTGTTCTTGTTAGACTCTCCAGAATAATATTAAATAAAAAGGGTATGGCCAGTTATCTATGTTTCTTTCTTGATCTTTGGTGAAAAATAATTTAGTCTTTCACAATTAAGTATGATGTTAGCTGTTGGTTACTTGTAGAAGCCTTTTATCTTATTTAATTCTGTTCCTAGTTTTTTATGTAATTTTACTATGAATGGATTTTGGATTATGTGAAGTGATTTCTTTTTCATACCCACTGAAGTAATCAGATCATTTGTCTTTTTGGTCATTTGGTACCATGAAGTTCATTGCCTAATTTTTGAATTTAAACCAACCTTGCATTCCTGGAGTGAACTTTACTTCATCATAATATATTACTCTTTTTATATCTTGATAAACCTAATTTGACAATTCTTGATTAAGGATTTTTACCTCTATATTCATCATGGATATTGGTCTGTAGTTCTCTGTTCTAATAAGGTCTTGGTCTGATTTTTGGATAAGGATGATACTAACCTCATGAAATCAGCCATAAAATTTTCCTTTTCTTATAATTTCTGAAAGGGTTTGTGTAAATTTATATTATTTATTTCTTAAATATTGGACAGAATTCATTAGTGAAGCTTTTTGAACTTTGAATACTCTTTGTGGAAGGTTTTCAATCACAAATTCAGTGTATTTAATAAATATGAGACTATTGAAGTTATCTATTTTTTCTTGAGTATCCTTCGTTTTTTCCAATACATTTATCTATTTAACCTAAGGCATCAAATTTATTGGCACAAAGTTATTCTTAATATTTTCTATTATCCTTGAAAAATTCAGCTAAGGGCTATAGTAATAGTCTCTTGTGTAATTGTGACTCATGATTCATGCCTTCTCTCTTTCCTGATTGATCAGTCTAGCCAGAGGTCTACCTATCATGTTGTTCTTTCCTTTTTTTACTGGTTAACATGTGTTTTAATTTTTTATCTTAATAGATTTAGGGGGTACACATGATTTTCTGTTACATGGATGAATTATATAGTGATTAAAACAGGGATTTTAGTACACCTGTCACCCAATGGTGTACTTGGTACCTGATCAGGAATTTCACATTCTCAATCTCCACTCCCTTCCTGCCCTCCCCACTTCTAAGCATCCATTGCCCACTATATCACTCTATATGGCCATGTACACCTATTGTCTAGGTCCCACATATAAGCTGGAACATGCAGTATTTGTCTTTCCATTCCTGGGATACTTCACTTAGTGGCCTCCAATTCCATCTGTTGAAATGGATAAAGGCCTTCAGTTCCATCAACTGAAATAATGGATGGAATATTTCTTTTTTTTTCTTGTTTTTTTTTTTTTTTTTAATTTTATTGAATCATAATTATGTACATTGGTGCAATCACAGGGCACGATTCATATACATTCAGAAATATTTTGATCATACTGTTACAGATATCCTTCATGGCATTTCCTTGATCACTATATAAAGA
>CAUYON010073976.1:0-11453 GCA_963573935.1 Arctocebus calabarensis | reverse complement strand
TATAACAGATGATATTAAAAATATTAACCAAGGAAGGGGAGAGCAGAGAGAGAAAGAAGGAAGGAGAGATGGGGAAAGGAAGGGCAGAGAGAGGGAAGGAGCGAGGTGGGTGGGGTCTTGGTGTGTGACACACCTTTTGGGGGCAAAACACGATTGTAAGAGGGACTTTACCTAACAAATGCAATCAGTGTAACCTGGTTTCTTGAACCCTCAATGTACAAGAACCTTGTAACCCTCAGTGTACCCTCAATGAATCCCCAACAATAAATTAAAACAAAAAAAATACATTTTTTATTCCAAAAAAGAAATATTTCAGTTTATCTATTTTCACTTGTGTTGCCTGCACTTTTAATGTCACACCTAAGAAATCATTGCCGAAATTCAATATCATGAAGCTTTCCCCCTAGTTTTCTTCTAAGAGTTTTATAGTTTTAGCTCTTAGATCTGGTCTTTGGTCTATTTTGTGTTAATGGTTACATATCTTGTAAGGTAAGAGTCCAGTTCATTGTTTTGTATGTGGCTATTCAGTTTTTCTAACTCCAGTTTTTGAAATTATATTTTCCCCTTGAACAGTCTTGATGCTCTTATGGAGGGTTTTTTCCTGGGTTCTCTATTCTGTTCCATTAGTCTAAATGTCTTTATGCCATATACTGCTTTGATTACTGTAGGTTTGTAATAGTTTTGAAATTAGGATGTGTGAGACTTCCAAATTTGTTATTCATTTTCAAGACTGCTTTAGCTATTTGGGGTCCTTTAAGATTCCTTATACATTTAGAATACATGTATTTTTAATTTCTGCAAAAATGCCCTTGAGATTTTGATAAGGATTACATTCAGTCTATAGATTGATTTGGGTAGTATGCAATCAATGCAGTCAGTGTAACCCTGTTTCTTGTACCCTCAACGAATCCCCAACTATAAATTTAAAAAATCTTAATAATATTGAGTCTTCTAATTCATCAATGTGGACTGTATTTCCTTATTAGTATCATCTTTAATTTTTTTCAGGAACAGTTTGTAATTTACAGAGTACAAGTATTTTGTCTTTTGGTTAAGTTAATTCCTAAGTATTCTTTTTGATTTATTATAAATGGAATGGTATTCTTAAATTCCTTTTGTGATTGTTCACTTTAGTGTATGGGAATGCAAATGATTTTTTCACATCAATTTTGTATCCACAACTTTGGAAAACTCATTTATTAGTTATCACGATTTGTAGAATTTTCAGGAGTTTCTAGATACGAGATCACATTGTCTGTGAAGAGAGACGATTTTATTTCTTCCTTTCCTACTTGAATGCCTTTACTTTATGGTGCATTTTTAATAAAAGAAAAGCCATCAAACATTATTATACATTATAAAATATAAAGCAGAAGGAATTTCACAGCCAGTCAAACCAGAGTGTTTGAAACCAGAATTGGGTCCTCATGCTCTGTCACCCACACTTGTGTCAAAGCCATCTCCTCTACGAGGCTCCTCACCTCTGAGCACCCACACCATCAGTGGAGGGAGCAGTCCAGGAGCACCTCCAGGGAAGAAGCACTGTCTCCTCCAAGGCATCTACAGATAACACTGGGGCATGTTCCCCTAACAGTCTTCACTTAATCTAAAGAGTTATCACTTGATCTAAAGTACATTTAAACTTTAGTGCTGGGCTGGGGGTTTAGAGACCATCTAAAACTATTATTTGGCATCTATTTCTGGATGATTTGGAGGCTTCCCTCTATTTACACATTTTGACTTGAGGCTTGCTTGTCTTGTTGGTTCTGGATCTGGGAGCCAGCCAATTCTCTTCCCTTTCCAGCCCTCACTCTAGATTAGAGTCTATGACCAACTCCCTTCTCATCTCATAGGGAGACTCTGACACCTGTTCTAGTTGAGGGCTGTGTGGTAGATACAACTATGTGAAGTTGCTATTTTTGTTGGTTGTTTTTGTCCTGCAAAAATGAGGATGTCATATTTCAACTTAATACCTCTATCTACTTTTAGTGCCCAATAGGAGAAACAAATAGACCCTGCCTGAATGGACTTTTATGAACAATCAGTATTTGTTGTATACACATTTCCTCGTCACTCATATGCATTGCTCACACACATACACACACACACACACACGACTCTGATTTCATCTTCTCAGTGTTGAGGACTAAACTCTCCCCCACTTTCCCACAGAGCCCTGTCCTCTTTGTCACCAGTGTCCTTCCTCTGATCTCTACCTGTTATTTTTTTCTGAGGGTACAATGACAAGAAGAACATGAGATATTGTTCCTGTTAAGAAATGAATTGCCATTTTTTCCATTTTCTCTGTAACTAAAAGATGTATCAGCTTTTCATATCATTCCTTCTTAGTTAGTAAAAATCACACACACAAAAAGAATGCCACATGCCCTCTAAAAGTTAGTCTGTTTGGAGTTGGGAAAAATGCCAATCCTTTATTTACTATCTTAGACGTCTTTAGAGTTACAGTGATAAATCCATTTTGTCTTTATAATGAACTTACATAAACAGTTGGCCACAAAGACCAGGCCTGTGCACATGCATGAGAATGTGGATTCCCCCTTTCCTTCCTGGCCAGTGCTGGCCTAACTCACAGAGGCCTAAAGACTCCGAGAGTCCTGCCTTTGTAGCTGGTCCATGGGTGGGGGTCGTTGTTATGTGTTGGGCTCCATCTCACTGCCAGAGAGGGGTTTGGAGTAGATTATAGGGATACATACATACAACAAAATGAGATAAGCAAAAAGAAATGAATATAGAAGAGAAGAATTAAAGATGAGGTCATTTTTTTTCTTCTTGCCTATTCATATTTTGAACTTTCTGTCTTACTGATTTGTGGGAGCTCCATGCATAGTCTAGATCTGTGCTGATCAATACGTTAGCTTCTAGTCTGCTGTAGCTATTAAAATTAAAATTAACTAACTTAAATAGAATTAAAAAGTGAAGCTTCTCAGCCACCCTCATTACATTTCAAGGGCTTGGTAGCCACGAGTGACCAGTGGCCCCCACAGCTGGTATACCAGTTCCCTCATCACAGCCAATCCTCTTGGACACTGATGTTCTGTGTATTAGGCCCTTGCCAATCTTATTTGTTCTTAAATATCTTCTTCCAGAATATTCTTTCCTGCTAACTTTGACTAAGATGACTTCACAGAAGCATTTAGTCTACATGTGGCCTTAGCCATCCTATTTTACCCTTGTCATGTGTACAATGGGGGTCTTGGTTAAAAAAAACTCCTCCCTGATTCCTCAAAGACATTTCCCCTCACCTTTTGGATCTGCCCAGTGGATTTGCTTTTTGTGTTTAGGCATCAAGTCCAATAGGACTTAGCCTTTTTTACACGGTACGAGGTCAGGGCCCAGCTGTGTGCTGTCCATCTCAGGAGTGCGTCTGTCTGTTGTTGCTGCTAACTCATCTGTCTTTTCCTCGAAGGTCTGGTAGGCCACTGCTCCCCTGTGCCCACCCTAGGGGGCAAGGGGCAGTTCCTGGGGCAGGGTCCCGGGGGCAGTTTGGGGCTCTCTTTCGGGCTGCGTCCATCTCTTTTGTTTCCTCTGCCAGAACTCATTTGCCTTATTGCTGCAGCTCTGTGTTCTGACACTGTGTGGGCGGAGTACCTTGCTCCCCGTCACTCTTCTTTTGTCAAATTCTCATAGTCCTTCCTGGACCTTGCTTGTCTAGATGCATTTTAAAATCCGTGTATTCAAGGTCTTCAAAATGTATGTGGAAAATCAGCAATCACTCACCAATGAAATACTCTCCTCTCCTTTGATTTAAAATGGTTATGTACAAATGTGGGGCAAGCTGTGTGATCCACTTTTCAACCTAGCAATGAAGCTCCAAGTGTTAACCGAGATTTAAAACCCATTCCATGGCATTTCGATAAGTCTGGGGCATTAGTAGATGCTCATTTCCAAAGCACTTTGCCTTTGGAGGCTGTGAGTTGCCATGGTAACGGTTACTTTTAGTTAGTACTTTTTATAGATTAAAGTGTTACACCCTGGAGTCTATTCATGTAAATGCATAAATCTTAAGACAGTATGGTACTTCATTTAATGTAGATATTTAATGGGACAGAGTCAGACTTAACCAACCAGAAATGGAAAAATTTCAGCATTTAGCTTTGATCTAGACATGCATTGTTACCAAAAATAGGACATTTTCATTAGTTTTCATTTTTTTTCTTTTTCTTTCTTTTTTTTTTTTTTTTTACAAAATATAAGTTAACCTTTTGGGATTCATGTAATCAATATTTAATAAGCTGTGGCTGAAATACACATGTTTGGCAGATTTGCACACACATATCACTTTGTTTGCTACCCTGGGACAAAATCCCCAGTTATTGTGAGAGTTCTAAAGACTTGGTGAACAAAGTCTCTCCTAATCTGATGCAGGAGAAGCGAGGGGATCCCTGGGTGGAAGGGAGTGTGGGGGCCTGGGTTCAGATATTGGCTGTGACCTTTATAAATTGTGTGACCTTGAACTTCAGTTTCCTCAACTGCAAAATGGAGATCATCACATCTACTTATACAGCAATGGTGAAGATTAAGTGTATGTGCAGCAAGTGGCATCTGTGATTTAAAAAAATGACTAGGTAATTATGTCAAGTCAGTGTTTAAGGCAGAGGAGGGGGTGGAATATATCAAGTGCACAGTGCTGAGGAAAGCCGGCAGGGAGCAGGCGTCACAGACACAGGGCCTTGGAGATGGTGTTGTGGGGAGGGCACAGCCTCCATGCAAGGGAGGGAGAAGGACACAAGGCAGGAGCAGCTGGTCAGTGGGCCCCAGAAGGAGGGTCATGGGGCTGGGGGATGAAGACCAGTCAGAAAAGGACAGAGGGTGGCGACGGGAAGCCCTGGGGACAGGCTGAGAGTTCTGGGCTGTGCACAGAATGGCGTGGTGACAGGTGTCTCAGAAGGAAGATCTGGCAGACAAAGAGGCATATGGAGACAAGCCTGGGAGCCAGAAGCACGCTGGCTGAACCCAGGAAGGGATGTGGGCAGTAAGAGGAAGTTATGAATCGCAGAGTCTCAAAGAGGAGGTCACAGGGGCGAGCTGTGCTGGGAACCCAAGGAGTGGGACAGAGACAAAACTGGAAATCTTTGTTCTCTTCTGATAAACAATTGTTTGAAGCAGCAGAGATGATAATAACAATATGGTCCCCTTGGTATCCATAGGTGATTCCTTCTAGGACTCCCCATACATACCAAAATCCCAGAATGCTCAAGTCCCTCATATACAATGGTGTCGTATTTACACATAAGCTGTGCACGTCCATCTGTATTCGTACAACAACCTCTAGATTGCTTATAACACCTAACACAATGCAAATGCTATGGAAACAGTTGTCGTACTGTATTCTTTATGGAATAACGACAAAGAAAAAGCTGTACATGTTCAGTACAGACACAACCATTGCTTTCTTAAAAAATTATTTTCCATCTGTGGTTGGTTGGATCCATGGAGGCAGAAGCCATAGATACTGAGGGCTAACTGTGTGTGGTTTGGATGTCTGACATTTGTTCTTTTTTCTTTAACTTTTTCAAAACACATTTATGAATATCATCTCAGTTGACTCCCACAAAAGCTTTGGGAGAAAAAAGAAGTAAATGCCCCCTCCTTATTTAAAATAGGAAGAAACCATTTATAGGAATTGGATAACTGCAATAAAAGCAAACTGACTTTTAGATCTTACTCAGTCTCAAAAAAAATGTTAACTTGGCTCCTTTCGATTATGTGGTTCAATTCCATTGGTCACAGTCAGTTTCACCATCATTTATCTCAGAAGAAGAAGGAATCCACTAACAAGCTGTGGTATATGTACACCATGGAATACTACCCAGCCACAGAAAAGATGGAGACTTTACATCCTTTGTATTAACCTGGATGGATGTGGAAGACATTATTCTTAGGAAAGCATCACAAGAATGGAGAAATAAGAATCCTAAGTACTCAATTCTAATATGACAACAATTAAGGTCCTAGTACACAGTGGGGGGTGGGGGACGGCGAGAGCTGAGAAAGCGAAGGAGGGAGGGTGTGGGGGATAGGGACACAAACATAAGAGGGTCCTTATCTAACCTGGTTCTGTGAACCCTCAATGAATCCCTAATTTTAAAAAAATGGTCATCATCTGGAAGGAACCCCTAGAGTTCTTCTTCTTCTTCTTTTTTTGAGACAAAGTCTCATACTGTCACCCTGGGTAGAATGCCATGGCATCATCATAGCTCACAGCAACCTCAAATTCTTGGGCTCAAGTGATCCCCCTAAATCAGTTTTTCTATTTTCAGTAGAGATGGGGTCTTGCTCTTGCTCAGACCATTCTCAAACTCCTGAGTTCAAGGGATCCACCCACCTCAGCCTCTCAGAGTGCTAAGATGATAGGTGCAAGCCACTGTGCCTGGCCCCTTAAAGTGCTTAAGGACAGACCTGATGGTCCAGCCTTTGTGCAGATGTGGGTAATGAAATTAGGCATCCATGTCCTGCACATGGTCAAAATAGGATGCTCTCCAATCTATGTCTCCAGATTACCCTCTTTCTCCAACTCTCTTGTAGTTCAGATGGCCGTGGGCTGTGGTTCCAGCTGCTGAACCATTACCTCACACCCACCGTGACTACAGCTGAGCTCATCATCTGTGTCCTGAACAACGACTTCCATCCTGCTGTCCTATTTTTGTCCACGGTGTTTCTATTTCCCAGTCCCCTAGCATGTCAGGCAGGTTCCCATGTGCAGGTTCTCACATGGTTCCTGGGGATCCCCAGCTCCTGATATTTATGCCTTTGACTAGCCCCCCCTCCTTTTACGTATGGGCTGAACTCAGTGACTTGATTTTAGTGAATCAAAGATAGCAAGAGTGATGGAATGTCACTTTTGAGACTAGGTTATAAAAGATGGTGATTGCCATCTTTTCCTTTCACTGTCTTTTCAGACTCTTCTCGATGCTGGTAAAGCAAGCTGGAGAGATTCACATGACAAGAAACTGACAGTGCCCCCAGCCAACTGCCAGTGAAGGATCAATACCCTCAGCCTCACTTCTCAAAAGGAATGCAATCCTGCCATCATCCATGTGAGCAAGCTCAGAAATAGATTCCTCTCCTGTCAAACCTTCAGATGAGACCACTGCCCTGTTTGATACCTCAATTATGGCTTTGTGAGAAGCCCTGAACTGGAAACTGTGAGATAATGTGTTTTTAAAGCCACTTTGGCAAGATTTGTTATGCAACGATAGATAAGTAATACATCCAACACTTTGATCCTGTCAATTACCATAAGGCACCTAATTCACCATGCTTTTCAAAGCCCCTAAATGTATGGTTTTCTGTAATTTGAGAGAAGGTAATGGGCTGCTTACGGAGGAAGCAGTCTCTCAGTCTATGCCTCCAGGAACCCTTTCCCTACTGGACAGCTGCTTCTCCAGTCTCATTCTGCTCCAGCTTCAACACCCCCCTCACTCTTCTGGCTGGGACTTCCCCTGCTCCCATGCTTAGCTTGCATTCAGGCTGTATTCTTCTATGTCCCTGGCCTGGATTTCTATTCCAGAGCTGATTGCTGCCTTTCTTATCTGATCTGGCCAGCAGATTTTTTATTGTCACTGCCCTCAATGGTTGGTTTGCAGAGTTCCCAACCCTGCACTGTAGCCAAACAAATCAAGACAGTCTCAGCAACCCTGCAGGATGCTCTGATTCTCTCCCCCAGAAATATAAAGCTGGGTCCTGAGTGCCCAAGTCAGGGCCCCGACTGGCTCCTCCTATCTGCCCGAGTCCATGGATCCTTGACTACTCTTCCTGACCTTTCCATTTCCAGCTCCACTACCTCCAGAAGGCATGAACAGTCTTTCAAAGGCATGTGCCAGGTCCTGGGCTTGCTCTTCCTGTCTTTCCAGGGGGTGTGGAGAAGGGACTTGAAGAGGTGCCAGCTCTTCAGGGGCAAATTTGAATGTACTAGCTCCAAGCAGAGTTGGCAAAAGGCACCACTATTCAGTGGCACAGTGGTGACTCATGAGAGCAGCGGGGAGTGGGACATGGCGGCAGAGAATTAGTGCCCAGGCCCTCCTCAGCAATTATGAAGCAGGCTGTCGACTTGGTGCCAAGAAAAGAGAGTACAAGTTCCTTTTCCTGGCTTCCAAGGGTTTCCACGGACAAATTCTCACCTGCTTGCCCAATTGGTTTCTTACCGTGAGCCCTCCACCCCTGCCACTGCTTTGTAGTCCAAAATTCTTACACTTCAAAAAATATTTATGAAATGCATGACCCTCATAGATATTACATAGAGCAAAAGAATCTGGACAGAAAAGACTAAATGCTTTGTGTTTCATTTAGATGACATTTTAGAATAGACAAAAATCATCTAAAAAAAAAAATTACACTAGTCGTCTCTGTCTGGTTACCTGGAAAGGGACTTGAAGGAACTGTCTAGAGTGATGAAAGTGCTCTCTATCATGATAGGGGGATGTGTGTTGGTTTCAAGTACACGCTCAAGTTTTGTTACTTTGTCATAATGGCATTTTGATCTATGCAAACTTAACCTCCAATAAAACTGTAAAAGGACTGATGATTGAGTGAGGGTTAGGGGTATAAGGGGCTTCAGAAGAAGCAGGAATGGTGGGGTGTTGATAATGTTGAAGCTGAGTAATTGGTACCCAGGAGATCATTAGACTATTCAGTTTACTTTGTATGTGTTTTGAAATTTTCCACAATAAAAAGTTGAACACATTTTTATTCAACGTATATTTCATGCTGGGCCCTGTGCTACATGGCACAGCACAGTAGTCAAGGCTAATACAGACAGAAGTTCGTTAAAAGTGAAATTTTTACTTATAAACATTAAGTGCATCAAAAAGAGGAAAACATGGGATAAGAGGACAGAAATGCTAGGCTTTTTATAAATGTGTGTAATGACACTCCTGTTCCTGATTATAATTTACCATGGTGTGTATGGTTAGATGGAGCTCTCCTGGTATGTCGTCGGATCCGCCAGACATTTCTCAGAGGCATCTTGCTTCTTCCCACCTCTACACCTGTGTTGTTCTTTTTCCTTGAGTGCTTGCTCTATCTCATCCTCAAAACCATTCTTGCTCTAGTAGCACTACTCAGGGCATGGCCCCAAGAAGACGGGGACTTTGCACCAGAAGGTAGATCTTCCTACCTGTTCATGGACACTGTCGTGTCACGAAAGGAACACCAGCAGATCTGAGCGCTGTGCTGAGGCTGTGGTTGACTTGCCTTCTGGCTCGAGTTGGATTTTTAGACCAGCACTGAGGCACTGGTTTGTCAGATCCGCCAGGGAGTTCCTTGGGCAGGGCACGGGCACCAGTGTGTTCTTTTTTTCTGTGTTATCTTTATTATTCATAAACTTTTGTTTGTTTGCTAATTCATATGCCCTTATATGTATATGTTTAGATATTTACATAAAGTTAAATAGTAAACTAATAGCTTTTGGTGGTTTTTTTTTTTTTTTTTTTTTTTGCAGTTTTTGGCCAGGGCTGGGTTTGAACCTGCCACCTCTGGCATATGGGGCCGGCATCTACTCCTTTGAGCCACAGGCGCTGCCCCTACCTTTGTTGTGTTTTGAAGTTCCTGGTGCAATTCCAATACAGAGCCAGGGCAAAAGCCAATAGTCTGTGAGCTGCTGCAGTCCCTTCCTTTCCAGAAGGTTCTCTCTGAGCCAGCTCACGAAGAGCTCTCTTTTGCCCAACGCCCTCAGAGTCGCTGACTGCCAGTCTGCCATCTAACCTGCGGGGACTTGCACCGTTTAGTTTAGTCTGGACTCAGTTTCTTCCATGAGGCTGCACGGAAAAGGGTTCTTGATGCTGAGGGTCATCTTTCACTTTCTTACATTCCCCTCGACACTCTGCACTATGTTGCTCAGTAAACATGTCTTCAGAATTTTTATTTAGATAACAATGAAATATTTCCTTATTATATTGGCTATATTCTTTAAGTGGAATACGTGTGTGCGTGCGTGTGTGTGTATGTGTGTGTGGAGGGGTACCAGCCCCCCAACCAAAGCAAGTGGCATGGCCTCCTGTGCTCCCCGAGGAACGTTGCCCTAACATGGAAAATCTTCTTCCTTTGTGGACATGACCGGGCTAGTAAGAACATCAGTTAGAAGTTCACAGAAAGGAATGTTACCGGAGGGCTTGCAACTGGGGCTGGGCACCTGCGGAGCGGGAAGATGTACTCTGTTCTATTCTCCTTTTAGCAAATTGTCCTTTCTTTAGTTTTAGGGAACTAATCAAACAGAACAGACAGCAAGGCACCACTGTGTTTAAGCCTTGAGCAAAGTATTGAGCAAAACGTTCTCAATTAAGATGAACTGTATGCGTGTCCAGCAGCATCTGTGCTGAACAAAGAATTTTCTTGGTAGTTTTGTCATTTCATCATTATTGGTTCCCTTTTCTATTTCTATACCTTTATTTGATCAGTGTTGTGTATAAAATCACCCAATAAATGTGGGTCATCACTGAGTGCCCGAGCGAGCCTCAGTCTTCCTTTCGTATTCATTTTGTGTGTGGTGCTTTCCTCTGAGTCTCTGAGCATTTAGTTCTGTGGTCAACAACATGTGTGTGTGTGTGTGTGTGCATGTGTGTTTGTCAAGAATTTCTTTTTTTTTTTTTAGTTTAACTGAAACTTTGGAATTTACCACTATTTACCCAATGATGATCTCATATCATCTTCTTTATTTAGATTCATTGTGTCAAGAATTCCTGTTTGGATACATATTTCTTAGGGAGAAGTCATCAGGAAAGCTATGAAGGAGGATTTTAATCTAAAAAGGTATTATTGGACATCTGTGGTTTATGGAACACTGTGGAGAAACGAAGTACAGAATGCAATCTTGTCTTTAGAGATTTAGAATCTAATAAGGGGAAATATACATTTCTATGTATCACATATATAAATACATATATGTGATTTTTTACTCTAATTTTTTTTATTTTTACATATACATGAGTTAATTAGGTTTCCACTTTTTGCCTTCACAGAATTTAAGAGGCTTAAGATTCAATAATAATAATAACAATGTTTAAGATAAGGACTAGAAACAAAAACCATGTAAAGAATGAACAAAGACAATTACTGCATGAAATATCAAGCAATATTAGCAATAATAATGCCAAGAAAGCAACATACACATTGTCAAATAAGACATTATAGAGTGCTTTGACTCTGAGGCTCAGCATGAAGTCATCAGTTAACTTCTTATTTTTTTCCAAAGTCTCAAAAAATAGACAACTAATATTATACAAATAAAAGTAAAGCAGAGTTTCAAAAAACAGATCATGCCGAATCCTGTAGATAATAGAAAAAGAAGAAATATTTCAAAATCATCCTACTTGATCTGGATACACCTGATATTGAAATTGGAGAAAATATATTGTTATAAAGGGAAATTCTAAACATATTTCACTTATAAGTGAGGATGCAATATCCCAAACAACATATCAACAAGTTGAATTAAA